>PVJX010001143.1:149439-179086 GCA_004027295.1 Dolichotis patagonum | reverse complement strand
AATTCAAAGACCCAATCCAAAAATGGGCATCGGAAATGAATACACAGTTCTCAGATGAAGAAATACGAATGGCAAATAAATACATGAAAAAATGTTCATCATCATTAGTCATGAGAGAAATGCAAATTAAAACCACACTGAGATTCCATCTCACTCCAGAAAGAATGGCCAAGATAGAAAACACTACCAACAACAAGTGCTGGAGAGGCTGTGGGGAAAAAGGAACCGTTGCATTCATTTCAAAGCGGGTTGCTGTCATTACCATTGGGTAAGAAAACATACACTCTTGTGTTGCAGTGTTTAGTGTTTTACTATTTACAAAACACTTTCACAGTCAAAACATTTGCTGTGTACTTTTTGCCTCTCCTACACACCAGACTTTTGAAATAACCAGCTAACAATTACTGGACACAGTTCAAGAGGCCATGAATGACAGAAATGTAGGCATCATAAATTAAAAACAGAAAGCATTTGTTATACTGAATATGGATTGAGCACTCACTAACCGCCACATTCTTTGGTTTTATTATCTTCACTTACACTTCAAAGATTTGCTGAAAGTCACTTTTATTAATCTTCTACAGACATGATCTTAGCAGCTAACATCACAGGATCTTAACCAAGTAACTTAACCAAGTTAAGTTGGGTGGTAAAGTTGTGATACAAATTTTAAAAAAACAGAACCAGATTGTTTAACCTGTATGTTAAACTACTCTCCGGTCACAAAGAAAAACACCTCTTGCCTGTGAAGCTCCTGGAAGAAGTAGCAAGGGCTGTTATTTCCAAATTGGAAAAATGCACAGCAGATAAGTTTAATTAGCATTGACTTTATTGCCCTCACTTTCTTTTCCAACAACCAGGACTTGGGAAACTAAGAACAGAAAATAAGAAAAGCATTGCTCCATGACCTCATTCTTTATTTAGATAAAAAAAAAATCAGCTGTGGAAAATGTACACTTTGAGAAACAATCTCTGCTCAAATGGATAAAGGCATTAGAATGAAACAGGAAATCATTAAACTGAAGTGAAGGGAATTGAAAAGGGTTAGACAGATGGAAATGAACTGGATCTATCCGTGAGGTTGCTGGTGCAGATTTTGCAGTCAAAAGTGAACCACGAATTCACCACAGACTACACAGTCTCATATGTGGAAATAAAATTCCAAACAAGGGGATGCAAAAAATCACTTTGATAGATTTTCAGAGATATTATCCAGTCACTCTAACTATAGAGAAAAAAGACTTTAGGAACTGTGTATCTGGCACGTTCTGCAGCATTTCGTTCAGAGATCAGTAGGCCACTCTTGTGGGAGGAAGAACACCAGGAAGGTGTCATCCTTCCTCAAGACCTTGCCATTCTTTTGCTATAAACAGTTTATTCCTTGACCTACACAATTATTTTTGACTCTTAAAACAGGACCCCTGAATGTACAAAAGAAAACAGTCCAAAATATCCTGCTTTGAATGTTACGGTCGCCAGAAATTCCATCGTAATTGTTCACTGAGAAGAATGTTCATCAATTCAGCCTCTCTTGAGGAGATAGTGTCTGATCCATTAAGTTATCATTCTAAAGCAGGAAATTTATCATAATTTATTCCAGGGCATTCTAAATTTACTCTGTTGATTACCACTGTGTAAACAATGTCTTCCAAGAGCTAGGGCTGGATGATTGAGTATTGGAATTGGTGCTGGCTTGGAATTGCAGTTTGCTGAAATGCTTTGTGGTGGTTGCATCAGTACAAACTCCAGAGATCTCTAACAAATGGATCAGTGGTTGTGGGGGAAAAAATAAGGCCGTTCCTCCTTGTAATGTTAATGGGCCACTTACTAAAATATATCTCTTGGAGAGGCAAGTCTAAACGGCACAACATTAAAGTACATTAAAAAGTGGTTTGTGCATGTTCAGCAAAATGACTTTTCTCATGAATAATAAAAGCCTTCAGCAAAGACATTTGTAGAGGTCAGCACTGGAGTATTTTTTAGGAAAAATACAATCAGAGATAACATACAAAATTCAGCAATGATAAGTTTTGTCATAACTTTGGGTAGAACTTCTACCCATAATTTGGGTAGAAGTTACCCAAATTCAAAGAAATTATTTACTTTTAATTTGGTATATTTCTACTAACAAAAAGTTTAGGACTTGATTTGACATGGGCTGAAGACATGGATACTTAATAAAATTAATGACATCTGGCTACTATGTTCCTTCAGGCTTTGCTCATAGCTCTTCTAGTGTTTTACTCTTCCATCTTTCTCATGCTGCATTTCTAATTGTATGCTTGCAGTAGTTACTAGAGTTATTAACTCCTTAGACTTTGGCATTGATAGGGACTTGATATTTTTCTATTCAATTTTACCTTATGTTTGTCTTTTCTTTTCCTTCAGTGTAGGTAAAATTGATAGAAGTTCTTGCTTGAATATGTTGTCTCTGCTACAAATGTTCCTGGCTTTGCTTTGTTCCTCTCGTTCCCCTAAAGCAAAAAAAAAAAAAAAAAAAAAAAATGTATATAGACCTCTGTGTCAGACTAACCATCCAATATGTTCAGCTGCTTTCTAGATGACACCAATAGAAACTTTAAAGAAAATGTCAAAATCAAAGGAATTTTTTACCTAATATTTTTGTCAGTAGGGCTTTCTTCTTGTCACTTTGACTTAGATCAAATCGCATTCAGGCTTTATTCTAATGTCTCTATTCATGGAATTAAATTCTTTTTTTAATAAACAGTTCCCCATTAAATGTATTTTAAACTAAGTTGGTATCAAGCACGGATCCTAAGCGATATCATAACTTCTGCGGACAATGCACATTCATGGTATCATTCTTTCAATTATTAACACACGAAGATGCCATTGCTCATGTTGTAATAACTGCCACTGTGTTACTCTGACAAAAGAATGGCTTATCTACAATGCAGTGCTAAGCAATCAGACATAAGAAATTTCTACATTTATAGAGTCTACATGAGGTATTCTAGAGAGAATAGGCTAACTCCATCATCTTTTACGACATCTGGTGATTCCTTTCATTCAGACATGACACATAATTCTTCCACGCTTTTCTTCTCAATATTTCTCTTGCTGTATCCTCCACCATATTTTTATGTAGCCTATTTTAAATGCCTTCAGGTTTTAGCATTGGTAAGGATTTGATTTTCACTGCAAAATTTCATCTTTGTTTGTTCTTTCCCATCACAATTCCTTCACCAACTTTTTTTTTCAATTTTGTTTGAAACTCTTTGTTTCCACTGTAAAAGTTACCTTCCCAGCTTTGTTTTCTGTTATTCTCCTTTTCCAACCATGCCCTTTCAATCTACTCTATTCTTAAAGTAGATTGCCCACAATCTTTAAGTTAGTTTCAGTGGTTTGCAAGTCCAGCCATTTTACAAGATAATTGTTCTTTCAAAAAGTCTGGGTCCTGATTAGTAACACAAATAATATATTTAGTAGAAAAGTAAGATGATATTGAACTCCTAATATTCAACAATTTAAATATTGAAATATACATGTAATATTTACAAATATTTACTATTAAATATCTAGCACACATATATGGTGTATAATACACAAATATTTAAAATCCTAATACCTTCACCAAAATTCAAAATTGTGATATCCTCACCATTAATAATGTTTTTCCTTTTAATCATCAATAGGGACAATTCTGGCACTGCTAAATTCTTTGTACATTAGATCATTTAATAATTATAGGGACCTTGTGAAGGTCCCTATTGAGAGAAGAGGGGATTGATATCAATAGAAGTATTCAAAAATAACACAATATATGTAATTACCTCAGCTCTTAGTTTAGTAAATAGCTAGCCAAAGAATATTATTAGAAAAACTTGTTATTTTCTAATATTTTTCTATACATTATGGCTTATGTATGGATACTGGTTAATATAATCAGTAAATGGATCATTCAATCTCTTACTATTATAGAATAAAAAATACTATGCAATCTTTAGCTTCATCATTCTGGGCATGATGACACATGCCTGTAATTCCAGTACTCAGGAGGATTCTCTGCAAATTTGAGGCCAGCCTGGGCTATGTAGAGTTCAAGGCCAGCCTGACCTACATAGCAAAACCCTATTTTAAAAGAAAAGAAAAAAAAAACCACAACGAACAATATATACATTCATCTCATTTGCACACTTTGATAATACATATGTAAATATAAAATTAAGAAAGTGGAATAAGCAAAATCACGCCAAACATAGGAAACTAATCACCTGGAGAAAATGTTAATGACATAATCATCTTTCAGTTGTGCATTTGTTTGGGGGGTGGTTGCTTGCTTTGTTTTGTTTGGCTTATATGTTGGCTGGAGAGTTTATTTTTAATAAAAAAAATTGTTTTCAATGGTAAAAAAACATGTTTTGTTCAATTTTCAGATGGCTACCTTTAAACAAGGGATGTAGTCTTGAATATAAACTCTGACAAGTAAGAATACAGTAAATTCATTTTTTATCTCATAAAAGCAGAGGAACTATTCTCTTTAAAAAGAGACTGACTATACAATCAAAATGTAAAAATATAAACAGCTATACAAGACATTAGGGAACAAACAGGGAAATCTAAGTATATGCTTGGTAAAGAAGATGCTGAGAATCTTTGTAATTGAGCTATATGGACTAAACAGCAGGACCCTGGGAAATTGGCTTCCCAGAGCTGAAGTTCCTTGCAAAGCCTCTGTAGGGAAATGCCAATGGGGCCTAGTGGATTTTCAAAAGGTGCATCTTTGAGAGGAGAGAAGGTACCAAATGTGCCCTCCAGCAGTTAGTTTCACCAGCAGAACTTAGATGTGAGCACAATACCCAAGGATTGCCACATTGTTTTTTACTCCACCAGAGAACACATTAGTAAGTGGTGGAGCTGGAATGATTGTCTGACTCTAGGTATGTAAATGACAATTTAAAAAGCTCTGATACAGAACCACATGTACATGGAGATTCCCCTTTTGGACACACAGATTTGATGTAACAAACCACGCAGCGGTGATGCTGATGAAGTAATCTTCTTTCCAATTGAAACAATAGTAGTACTTCACTCAGTGCACAAAAATAAATTCTACCTGTTTTACTATATGGATTTGAAAAAGCAAAGATCAAGATTTTAGAAGCTTTTTATAAGAAAATATTCTTACGTCATCTGCACAGAAAAAAACTTCTTGGGGATATAGTTCAGTGGTAAAGAGCTTGCTTAACAAGCATGAGTTTAAATCTAACAGGAAAAAAAGACAAAAAAGGGAAAGTTTCTAAAATTTTTTTCTGTTAAAAATTCTTGATATCCACTATCTTCAGACAATTCTGGCCTATCCAACTGCCCACAATTGTGATTTTTTTTTTTTTTACTTTCTAGGGAGATTCTCAATGATACAAATACTATTGCAAGATGATTATTGAAATTATAATGTTACAGGTTCTGATAAAGCTGAACAATTTAATGAAATCAAATGCTCATACGTTTAGAACACTCTAATGGTTTTTCAGAAAGTACATCTCCTTTAAAACAGCAAAAGTCAAAGCAGAAGGGTGAGGAGGCAAGATGGTTGGAATTAAAACTGTAAATTACAATTCCTTTCCCATTGTCTGTGTTGTTTCCTTGAGAATCCAAGGATGAGATCACTCTTCACATACGTTCCTATTTACTGATTGGCCTTAGGTGGTTTTATCTGTTTTTAAGTAATTAGTTTGAATGCTGTGAAAATATTGTGGGATGTCAGATCTAACCATAAGAGTAGCCATGTGGGAGGTCTTAAAAAGCCACTACAATGTAGGAGTGCCTCGTTTCTCTTTATAAGAAAGGATTTCTAATCCTCTTTAAAAATCAGTCCAACTGCACTCTGACTCCATGACTTCTCTGGGTTTGTGTGAAACTGTCATACAGGGAAATGGGCTTCACCCAGGACACACTTTGATGCTTTCAAGGTCTTACAGTAAGGCACACATGCAGGTTAAACATTGCATGTCAGCCAGATGACTTTGATGTGGTACACACAAACACACACACAAACACACACACACATGTGCACACACACACACACACACACACACACACACGTGCTCCTAGAAGCATATTAGTCACTTTGTATTTTACATTGTGCTTGTAGTATTTTCCTAAGCTTCACAAGTAGGAACTGCATAGCTGTTGCCTGTGCAGTAAATGACTTCCAGTGAATTACTTTAATCTATTTGAGGATGCAAGACAAAATTCAAGGTGACAGCCAATTGGTTTCTTCTAGGGGTTTTCTTCTTGGTTTTTAGATCACCATCTTCTACTATCTTCTCATGTTCGTTCCTCTCTGTCTGTGTCCTAATCTCCTTTCTTGAAAAGCCCAGTCGTGTTGGATTAGAGCTCACTTTAATTTAATTCACGGATTAAGGATCCATCTCTAATCCAGTGGTGCTAGGGGTTAGGATTTCAACATATGAATTTTGGAGGGACAGGATTCAGTTCATGACTAGGGACATAAAATATAGAGGACCAGGGCTACTTTGGAAGAAGCAAAAGACTAAAGTGGCTATGTGATATTACCCAAACACTGAGTCCTTCATTTCCTAAACATCTGCTCATTCTTCATGACTTTTATAATTTCTTATACAAAGAAATACAAATCTATATAAAATAATTTGTATTTAGGGAAAAGAGAGTATACATAAGAGAAATCATAATGCTATACCAACCACTCAGGCATCTATATTTAATTATATAATAATTTTAAAGAGCAAATTAATGTTGGCAATCTAATGCATCATTTTATCTAGAAGGTAAGTTATACAAATTACTCATGTAAACAATAAAATGTCGTCACTATTAAAATTCTACAATTACAATATTCAGTACATTTTCATGTTGTTTCCTTCTCACCATATTTTTAGTAACTATAGTGGACCTTGAGTTACAGCCAGCCTCACAATGAACAGCTTGGGTTATGATGAATTTTAGGTTTAACTTATGAACAGTCTTGAGTTGTGACCTGAATGTTAGCTGCTTGTGTGGTTGTAAACAAAGACTCATGGTGCCAGAAGAGTGCATGAGCTTCAGTCTGAGTCCATGAGCATGTGTTTGTAGACGTGATTTCAGTCAGTGCTTTATATAATTGCTATGATGACTGCTATCAAAACGGCACCCAAAAAGCTAGAAAAGAAGTTAAGGAAAGAAAGGAAAGGAAAGAAAGCAATCACAGCTAAAAATAAGGAAATTATAGAGAAATTTGAGAGTGGCATTCTTGTGACCAAACTTGTTAATATGTACAGTATGTCAAAATCTACCATTTTGACATTCTTACAAAGAAAAGATTTGTATAAGGAAATTATTGTTGCTAAAGGTGTTACTCAAATTAGTAAGGCATGCTGAATATTGTTAGATGAGGTAGAAAGGCTATTGTTAGTGTGGATAAAGGAAGGGCAGATGGCAGGTTATAGTCTGAGTCTACAATTTGTAAAAAAAAAAAAAACTAGGGCTATACATGCAGACCACATGAAGGATAATCCATTGATGAGTGACAATGGTGAAATACTTCATGTCAGAAATGAGTAGCTTCACAATTTTAAAGTGAGAACTGAAGTTCATAATAGGCATGGTGAAGCAACCAATGCTGATAAAAGGACTGCTGAAAACATATACTACTGCAAAATAATGCACAGAGAAATGACATTTGCTCTCATCAAGTTTTCAACTGTGATGAAACTGGCCATTTCTAGAAGAAAATGCCCAGGAGAATATATGCTACCCAGAAAGAGAGAAACTGCCAGGCCACAAGGCTGTGAAGGAGAGGCTAAAATGCTGATTTTACTGATTGGATTTTACTGATTGGAGTAGTGACCTCAAGATAAAGCTTCTCTTGTTTTATCACTCTAAGACCTCTAAAGAATTCAGAAAACATAAATCATGAAGAGTAGGCTAGGGGTCATTTGAAGACCTAATGCAAAACCTTGAATGGAGCAGGGAGGTTTTCTGTCCTACTATTAAGAGATACTTAGAGAACAAAGACTTACTACTCAAGGCTCTCCTTATCAGGGACAATGCTCCTGCTCATCCACAATATTTGAAAGAAGAATTGGTTGAAGAATTCCCATGGCTCTCAGATGAGTTCTGTTGTGACCCATTGAAGTTGGAAATTGAACACACATGCAAGGCTGTGGCACCGCCAACTGAAGAACAAAGAGACACCTCGAAGGGCAGAATAAGGCCACAGCTGAGGACACCTGGCTTCAACCCCAATTAACAAGATAGGCTGTAGCTGCAGGCATTTCACTACCATATTGAAAGTCGACCTAGAGACTTTCTTCTAAGATAGTTCTCCTAAATTAACATAAGATAGTTCTCTTAAATTTAACATAGTCTGTACTTGGAAAAGTCCTTGAACCATTCTCAAGGTTTTGCTCAGTTTCTTGCATTTTCTAGTCTAACCCTTTCTGGGCTACCTAGAGACATTCCTTGTCTCAGTCCCCAGAGTCTTAAACTGTTAGAAGGTTTTGATCCTCCTGGAGCCCTAAAAAATCATAACACTTGTCTCATTTATTTAACCTTTTGCTGTACACTCATTTAGGAGATTGGGGATCTTGGTTAGGTCCCTAGATGAGCTCTCTCTACCTAATATAACTCTTCTACTACAGCCTATGGGCCAGGAGGCTATAGCTAACCTTAAGAAGCCAGACACCAAGGAACTGTTTCAGAAGTGCTTCCAAACAGTCTCAGATACAGATTTAACCCTTAAAGAGTTCTACAAGGAACATTACAATACCCTTCCCTGTGAGGAGTTAACTGAGAAATCCTGGGCCAATAGCTCTCTAAGGACACTGAAATCTGCCTGGAAGAAAGTATGACCTAAAATTATACAGGAGAGAGACTTTGAATGCTGTGTAGAGCCCAACCCTTCAACTGACCCTGTGGTTGATGACACTGTCACTGTAGCAGAGTCCATATGCTTGCAAGTCAACAGTGATGATGTTGAGAAACTTGTGGAGGACACCCAGAGGAACTGTCTACAGAGGAACTTCAGCAACTTCTGGCTGAGCAACAGAGAATGGCAGCTGAAGAGCTTTCTGAAGTGGAAAGAAAGTATCAACAAGTATGCAGCAAAGTTCTTCTGAAATAAAAGAAATCTTGAAAAAATGGACAGAAATACAAACATTTGTAGAAAAGATCCACCTAGAGAAAAAGCCAACTTGCTTGATGACAATATCACATCATACTACACAACAGTATTAAAGAAAAGATAAAAACAGACAACCTTAGACCAGTTTTTAGTTCTGAAAAGGTTGAGACCTACTGAGTCAGAAGATCCTAGTAGGATACAGACTCTCCCAATGAGAAAAAGGACACCAGAGAGCCAGATTCCTGACATTCTCAAGGAAGGGGACTCAAACAATGATCACTTTCCATTTCATCCTCCCTTCCTGCAAATCAAAGATATCAACTTGAATGGTGAGTACAGTGTGAAATTATTGTTCCTGGTAACTAGGCACATTTGGTAACTTTTTGGTGAAAACATTAGGAAAATTATTGGTGTTTTTGGCAAATCATACTCATTATATAACCACTTTTTATTATGAAAAAGTTAAGAGATACTTTGGGAAGTTTGGAATTCATTATGGGTATTTTCATTATTTCTTTTGGGAAAAATCATTTTGACTTACAACTAGACATTGTGAATAAGTGGAGATCGTGAGTCCACTTACCTATGTTTAGAAAATAGTTTTTAATGCATGAAACTGTGTTTTATAACTACTTATTTAAGAAATTAGTTAGCAATGAATGCTATTATCATTGTGAATAAATCTACCCATTACAAATATGTTTTGTATTTTCAAAGCAAATGATACAGATATCTATTGATGTAAGAAGAAATATCTTTATAAAATTTTACTAGGTACATTTATCTGATTGTGTATAAAATAATGTTAGCTTGAGTAAAATGTTTACATTTTAATAAGAAATTCACTATTTTCTTTATTCATAAACAAATGAAAAATTATGTCATGCTTAAACACAACTTACATAGAATATTTTGAAGCCATAAATTTTGTAAGCCACCTCACTATGTCTTTAGTGAACACCAAAACATGTATAATAAATAATTATCCATTGCCTAATAATGGTCCTAATACTTTTAATTCTGTTTAAATTTTTGACC
This sequence comes from Dolichotis patagonum, assembly GCA_004027295.1. Classification (NCBI taxonomy): domain Eukaryota; kingdom Metazoa; phylum Chordata; class Mammalia; order Rodentia; family Caviidae; genus Dolichotis; species Dolichotis patagonum. Next base: position 168,942 of record PVJX010001143.1, on the reverse strand, counting down.
AAAAGTGTGCTGGATAATAAAAAAAATCTTTAAATAAAGTATATATCAGATATGGGTCTAGCAAAAATATGCTCAGTAAATGTGGATTTATCAACACAAAAGTTAGACTGTCACATAATAATTTGGTCAGAAGCACCCAATGGAAAAGTCTTTAAATGGTGATGGAAATTTAGAATCTTGGTGAATACTTTTGGAGAATACCATACCAGGACAATGAAAGTAGAATTCAGAGTCTCTCCTCTGGTGATACATTAATAAAAACTTTAAAACAAAGTAATACTTTGAACTGAAAGCATTCTTTCCCCCTTAAATTGTTTTTACTTAATGCTAAGATTTTCCTCTTGTAAGATGTCAAATGAGGAGCAAGTATAGCTGTTTTTTCTTTGAACATGGTAACAGCTTTTACAGTAGTTATAAGTTTGATTATATCCAGAGACAGACTCTCCCAAGGGAATATTTATCAAGCAAGTCAGCATCAAGTACAAATATTCACAAACAGCTGTTGAAACAGTTGTTTATGAATAATATCAAATGACATCTGCTATACTTCTTAAGCTAGGGAAAGGAAGAGAGAGTAGAAGATTTTGTCTTATTTCTTTTCCTACATACTTTGCATATTTGGCTCTTGGACTCATTTATTACACTAAGTAAGAGAAAACTGAAGAAGCGAGAGTGCATACTAATCACAGTGGAAATGGTAAGTTCATTAGATAAAGAAAATGAGTTAACAGAGTCAGAAAGGGAGGAGAGGAAAAAAGAGTTATTAGCATATAAAGTTATTTAATTAGTGAAATATAGTATGATACATATATATATATATAATTTATCAGTATATTACAGGAATAATGTTGGTCATGTTGAGACAGGGTTTGAGGAAATTTTCAGTGGAAGAGGAAAGACTGTGGACGAAAACTACTTCCTGTGTAGGAAGTTGATAATTGGAAAAGAAAGAAGAGTTTAAAATATGTTTTGTAGATATAACTGACTTTGGCAACTTCCTGAAAGGCTTGGCTTCTCTCTTATTTAGATTTATCTGGATGGGACAGCCTAGAGAGACTGTCTTCAGGTTCATTTGTTTGCTCAGTCTTTCACTAAAAGCTTTTCCTCTTCCAAAGTGGCCCTGAGGCCTCTTTGTCTACTTTGTACCCAATTGTTGGCTGAATTGTGTCCTCCAAAATTCATATTTTGAAACTCTAACCTATAATTCACAATAATGTAGCCATATTTAGAGATGAGCTCTTTAGAGAATTAATGTAAATAAAGTAAGCCCTACTCCAATATTACTAATGTCTTTTTTAGGAAGAAATTAGGCTGCAGACACACAGAGAAGAAAGACCACAGAAAGACCAAAGAACAAGACAGTAATCTCTAACCCAGGAGAGAGGCCCGAGTAGGAAGCAGTCTGTTGTTGCCTTGAACTTCGACTTGTAGCCTTGAGAATTGTTAGACAGTGAATTTCTATTTAAGCCTTCTAGCCCATAGTAATTTTTCATGGGTGCCCTAGAAAGCTAACCCACTCCCCTAAAGTCTATGTTACTTTATTCCAATCTTTTTAGTTTCACCTTCTCTTTTTTTTTCTTCAGCTACCCAAAATAGTCAAGTTCACTATACCAATGCTGCTTATCACAAGTCCACAGACTTCCCAGATACCTGAGCTGAAATGAGAACCCGTAGCCAAGATAAGGCAGAAAGTTAATAGGACCATTAAGTTGTCAGGAAAGGGGCAGGTTGCTAGAAGTACAAGGGGGATGTGCTAGGAAGCTAGGATGATGATTCTGGAAAATCATTCATGGGCTAGGAAGGAAGATGGGATATATAGTGCTTGAGAGATGGAGGAATGTTTCAGCCTAGAGATGAAAAAGAGAAAGAAAAGTTATCTTTAATCGACCAATTCCTTTTTGTTAGATATCTACTAAGTTAAATGTTTTAGCTATCTTACGACATTTAGCCTCATTAATAACCCTAGGGGGAGGCTATTAGTATTATCCTCAAATTACCAATGAGTAATTTAGATTCAAGGAAAGTAACTTACTCAAGGTCTCACAGAAAAGGAGTGATTAAACCATATACCAGTGCCTTTCTTCAGATTCTGGGTCTTTTATCATTATATATTACATCGAGATTGTAAAATAAAGGAATTAAGGAATTGAAGTTTCTGACTAATAAAGAAGGCGAAGCATAACCCTCCACTGATATACCTATCCGTCTTGAATAAAGAACAAAAACAAGAACACAGAGCACAAAAGAAGACACTGAAAACCAACTGTTGCAGTCAAGGATTGCAAGGAAAACAGTTACATGCAGGACACATAATGTAGAGCATTAATTTATAATGCTCACTCAGAGTAAGCCACAGCCATTCTCAATGACGATGAGGTTCTGAGTGACTCTGACAAGAAGAATAGCCAAGTTCATATCAGGAAAGAAGCTTGACAACCAGGAGAACCAATGGCAATAGGGGAACCAACAACACCATGGAGAACAAACAACACTACCTCTTCCTCACCAGCTCTCCCTTATTATGTTGGCAACAGTCCTCAGGTGGGCCATCCTCATGCCACACCATGCTGATACAGTTCAGCTGGTATTACAAGTTGACCACCTGTTATCCATCCACCACATCAACAGACCATCTAGAAACTGATCAAGATAACTCTCATCAAACCACTCTAGTTCCTATCATTCTTTTGTTCTTCACCAAAATATAAGACTTAGGTCAGATTGTGCATACCTGTGAGCATCTTTACTTGCATTTAAACGATTAAATTATTCCATGTGTTATAACCCTGGATGCCCAATTCTCATCTAATTTAACATTAAACTGGTTGTAGGAATGTGTTCACTAAGTACCCACAAGCTGACCAAATTGGTGGCCTTATTCATAGGCATAGGAACAACTTTCACTTTGCAGATATGTGTTTATTAAGCAAATATTTTTGTCACTGATGGCCAGGCATATCTAGAGTATTTGGTGGTGGTAAAGCACCAGCCAAAATATGCCTTCATAGATACAAGATCATAGTGAGTTAAACTCTAGAGTTTGCTTAAGTGTCCTTGGGACAAGAGAACTTCATTTCATGAGAAACTCTTTGGCAAACTTAATATTTGCCTTCAAAGGAAAATTCAATTAAAAGAAAGTTCAGATATGGAAATACTGGGAGTAGACTAAAATTTTCTCCAGTGCTGAGTATTTGAGCTCTATTTCATAACTGCTTCTGCTCTACTTTGGTTCCTGCAAAGCAACATTGATTAAATACATTGTCTGTGTATGTGAATAGGATTTTACAAGATGTCTATGAATTCAAAGACTTTCCTGAGGACTAAAATCACCTGCTTTACATACTCCACTTATAAGGCTCAAAAGTCAAATGGAACATTTCCTACATCTACCAGATGTAGCTACAAATATTTTTAGTTGGCACAATAGCAAAGATTGGGAAAGGACTTTAAGATATTTACATGTAGGTTTCAAATGCTATCATTAAATATATTTGACACAAGTTTAGAAATTATAATTTTAGTGTCACCCATTCTCATTTCTCTCTTGCCTAATATAATTTAGAGCCATGATTAATTTGTGTAATATAATTTAGAGCCAATATTTAAGTTAAATAGTCAAGAACAAAATGCTGCATTGCAAGTTTTTTGCACATTTCAAGATTAAGGTAATAATTTTATTTTTCATCATTTTATAAACCTGTCAATTTTTATATATTTTAATGAGATGTTATTTAAGTGATTTTCAATTAACTCATTATTGATTTTAATTTTTAAAAACAATATTATTTTGAATATTTAGTAATGTTTTTAGACTACTAATTTCTGCAATTACCATAGGAATGATGCTTTCTTTTTTGGTAATTTAAAGTTGATGCTATAGAGGAATGTCTATTTATTGTAATGATTAAAGCTTTAAAATGAATTTCCTTGCCATTACTGAAAATCCATCTCCTATGTACTGACTATCACAGCAATAATCAATATATTATAACTTCTTTAGCTCTTGCATAGCTTATTACTGTTTTCTCATTCACAGTAATAGGCTTTATACCAAAAATCATTTTATATGTCCAGTCATTAATCAGAAAAATGATATCAATTTATAAATTAATTGTACTAATTAGAAATTTGTGTCTTTGTGGAGAAAACTAAACACAACTAATGTTAATTTTTTGCTCTTGATATTACCTACTGAGGAATTTCACAGCATCATCTTGGTACATTTATTGAAAAAAAGAATCACCTGACCTTTATTCCTTGGAAAACATTTCAATATTTGGAGAAATTTCCAAACCGATGATAAAGTGAAATTCAAATATTTCCAATCTAGCAATGTCCTTGGGCAGGACCTGGTTTTGTACCTCAAACTAAACAGAAATATTCCAAAGAATGGTTATTTTGATCAATAAATACAATCATAAATATTTCTCATCTTTGAAAGAAGGGGTGACAGAGACTGCCTAGGAATCCGGAAAGATATCTATACAACTGGTAACACAGAAGCCAAAGAAGTCAGTTGAAATCAGTGTTTTCATAGTGAAACGTAAGATGTGTCAAAATGCATGTGCTTGTATTACACATAAACTGTCTTAGTGCTTAGAACATTCCACAGCAGATGAATCTTGATATTTTCAATTAAGAAACTTTCATTGAAAGCATGCTGAATTCTCTTTTAAATTTATAAAAGAGATAAAAATTGATCATATGATTCAATACTTCCGATGTGTTTTTATAAATTCTCAAAATAATATAGTATTACTTTTATTACAGATTGTTGATCCTTTTATAATTTTTGAAAGCAGCAGCAAAATGAAATTGATATTTCTATAGTTTTTAAAGGTAATTGACAATTTTAGCCAGTCAGCAAATGCATATCTATCCTCTACTAAAGTGACAATAACAAATGAGTGATCATTAAAAATGGCAGAAATTGAACAAAGTCCTTAGTCATGTAAAAACATAGTTTTGCATGAGCTCAAATGTAGTTTTTGCCTGAAGAGCATTAGGATTATTTTCTAGTTGAACCGTTGGCTCAGTGGAGCGTCTGGGATGGATATGATCAGGTTGAACAAAGTAGATTACTTCCAGCAAAGAAGTAATGAATGTGAAAATAGTCAGCTATTAAATTCAAATATCTTAACTTAAAAATCTCCAATTGCTGACAGAACGTATGAATACTGAGACAAAGGGAAGTTTTGTTAAAACAAATTAAATGTGTGACCACCCAACTTGAAATAAAACCTAGTAAAACAATCTTTTCCACATTTATGGTTTAGCTACAGTATAAAGATTGAGAAGTAATTAGTATTCATCTTAATGGGGACACAATAAGTCAGATGAGGATCGACATACCCAATTCTATTATCTATCTTGATAACCATATGCTGAGTGACTCAGGGAAGTTATTGACACTTTGAGTGTCAATAGAATGGAGATGATAAGATTTGCTTTATCATCTTCAAAAGGTTAAGAACAATTAAAGAAAGCAAAATACAAAAGAACGTTTCAAAACGTATTACATGATAGCAATATTATACATGAACATACACTGTGTATCATATTGAAGAGCAATGTTTCATCTTCATTAGTACATATTGGCAGTACATAATGATAACACTATGTGGGGAGTTGTTACATGTACACAACACATCCTAATTCTTTTTCATACCCACCTTCCCTTCTGTTTCCTCCTCCTCCCTCTATTTCTTGTTCCCCTTCCCTTTTATGAAAGATCCAGATCCCTATCTCCTGTCATACACTTTTTATTTTGCTCTTTATTTATATTTTGAATTTCTCATACAAGAGAAACCATTCAATTTGTGTGTCTGATTCATTTCACTTAATATTATGGTCTCAAGGTGAATTCATTTTCCTACAAATGACTCATTTATCTTCTTTATGGCACAGTAGTACTCCTATAGAAATATGTATGTGCTACTTTCCTTTCCTTTCCTTTTTTTCCTTTTGAGAACAAAGATAATGTGTCTGACAACATTACGGGAACTGTACTTTTCATGACCACAATAAAGTAAGTCTCCTACAAGTGATGTTCCATCAGAATGAAACTTTCTTTCCCGCCTGTCAGATATCTAGAGATCCAATCTCCCAGGATTCTGGGTTGGCCATTTGAATCAAAGTTTTGATGATTTCCGGATGGAGTCACCTATTTTCTACCTCACACAATTAAAATTTTCATCCAAATGCAGTATGAAGAGCTGTGTGTGTTGCTTCTGTCTTCTTTGCAGCCTTAAAAGAAAAAGAGGGTTTCATTTCATCCACTAGTGAATTATGAATTAAAGAATACTCTAGGATATGAGAGACAAAGGAACTCTTCGTTTCTGAATATCACATTTTAAAACTATTTCTAAATTTACTTTATAATGTATAGGCATAAAACTTTGAATAATGTAAGGTACTATCTGAATGTGTGTTGTTACCATTCCAGCTCATACAGCTTTTTAAAGAATAAGTTCTTCTACAAAGGAAAAATGAATCAAAGTGCTGTATCAGAGTCTCAATAAAAAATCTGATAAGAAATAAATGTGCACAGCATCACTATACACTAGCCTTTGTTACACTATAGCACAAAATTTTCTTATTAAATAATTGCTTCATGCATGAGTAATGGTATCACCAAAGGGAGTTTATAAAACAAACTATTTTCTACTTTGCTTTATCGGTAACCATTCTTCAATTAATTTATGAAAAAATAGTCATATAATTTGGATCTAAGTACCATAGATTTCATGACTAGATTGCATAATAATGGTGATGCTAATTTTCTTCCCCTTCCCTAACATCTCTAAGCGACACCATCCGAGGCAAGCTCTTTATCAACCATACAGCTGTGACATGAGACAATGTGCAGCATAATATGTTCTGCCACATCTGCTTGGTCTCTCCCATATTTAACTAAGCTTTCATCTCTGAAATACAAAGATAATTATTTCCAGAAGCCACTGACAGGAGCTGCGGCATTGGAAGACATGGAGTGTTAGAGATTTGCTTGACTTTCAGACAGTGAGAAAAAATGAAAATCTCTGAAAAAGACTTGTGAGGTTCTACAAGAATTATGTGTTTTACTCTTTTGTTTTTGTCTTAGACAATGAGAAATCTCCCATACATCAGAAAATTCCTCAAGGGCATGGGAAAACATGCTGATCATCAGTCATTCCAATAATTTGGAGTCTCACAAATATGCCAAATGAAAGACAGAAGCTGTTCTAAAATACTGAAACACCTCTAGCAGTATTAGGTCCCATATTTGGCAAAGAGTTGCACTCAAGCACCACATGAACAGCAACAAAAAAATTATAAAAAGAAGCAAAATAATGAATATTAACAAATATTTCAACCAGCAATGTTAAAATTTCATTGTCATTGTGTTAAGTAAAATGTATCATGTCATTATTAAGTTTCCTTTTATTAATTAAATATATAAAATGAGTATTATTTGATTATAATTTTGCTGTTATTTTTAATTTTTTCACTATCATCGTGTAAAATTCACGTTGCCTCAGTTTATTTTTTCTTGTCATTTGTTCAGATGACTTGGCTATGACAAGATAAAAAAAATTACTAGTAGGTCTTATATCTATTGTGATAAATAATAACAGTTATTCTTACTCAAATAAAACAGAAAAACAAATGATGAAGAGCAGGGGCACATATAGTTGTTATCTTGTTAAAAAACACAAAATTTAGAGCTATTAATTTTTTTAAGATTTTAGCATCACCATTTTTTTAATTTTTAATTTTAAAGAGAATAAAACAAAAGAGGACAGAATAAAGCAAATCAGAACCAAACAATGCAAGCAACACAGCACTTAACAACCAGACAACCAGACATCAGCAGTAGCTACCACAATGTCTCTTTTCTTTGAAAAAGTTGTGCATGGCTTCACACACAATAATATCAAACATAACAAAATAGTATGAAACCATTCAAAAGAATGAAAGCATTACAGGACTTCAAAACCAAATAACAGGAAATGAACAATGGCTACTATAATATCTCATTTTCCTCAAAAAATTTGAAATCAAATAAACCACAACAGGATAGAATCAAATCAAAAGAAAAGAACAAAAGCATGGTAGGACTTCAAAGCAAGATGATAGTAATTCAGCAATGGCTGCCATAATGTCTTGTTTTCTTCAAAATAGCTATTCATACCATTACACATAACAAAATCAAACAAAACATAATAAAACCAATCAAACAAATGAATGAAGGCATTATAAGACTTCAATGCAATATAATAGGAAAGCATGATTACCATAATATATCCCATTATATTCAAAATAGCTGCCCCTATCATCTGACAGCATAGAATCTAACAAAACAAGACAGAACAAAGCTAAACCTAACAAAATTGTGTAAACAATGCAAGAGTTCAAGATAAGACAATAAGAAATTGACAGTAGTTTCCACCTTTCCCTCCCAGGTGTTTCCTCCCCTTTGCTCTTACATTAACTATTTTGCTTTTCAATCCCATTAGCTCCTTCTGTTTCTTATGATAGGGTTCACACATAAGAGTTCGAACTGTTTTGGCCATGAACATGACCTCCAGTTGCATCCATTTACCTACCAGAGCCTTGAGATTATTCTACTTTATAACTGGGTAGCTTTCCACTGCATGAAAATACCATATCTTTCTTATCCATTCTGCAGTTGATGGGCAAGTTACTCTTGCTTTTTAAGTTTGTTTTTGTTTTTGTTTTTGGTCTCCTGTCACATGAACCAATTGTTTTCTCTCCTTTGATTTTCAGTCTATGAATTTCCTTTCCAATTAAATTATTTCTTGTGTACAGTGTATCAGTGGATCTTGTTTCTTGATATACTCTCCCTGTGTTTCTTTTTATTGCTGACCTGAGGCCATCTACATTAATGATTACAACTGGCATACATTGGTTTGTCTTTGCTCTGCTATCCTGTTGTTGACCCTCCACTTTTCCCCTTCATTCAATTGCCTGTCTTGTTTGGTGATCCTCCTCTGCTGCTATTCCTGGAACCATGGTCAGCTTTTTCTCTAGCATATCCTTTAGCACTCTTTGTAGGGTTGGTATGGCGGTCATGAATTCTTTCAGTTGTTCTTTATCATGGAAGTACCTTATTTTTCCATCAATTTTGAAAGATAGTTTTGCAGGGTAGATCAATCTGGGTTGGAAGTTGTTTTCTTTCAGTGTTTGAAACACTTCAAACTCTTCTTGACTTGATTGTGTTAATAAGTCTACTGTGTTTCTGATTGGTTTTCCTTTATAGGTGATCTGTCGCTTCTCTCTAACAGCTTTTAATATTCTATTTTTGTGCTGAATTCTGAGATCTTGATTATTATATATCTGGGTATAGATTTACTTTGGTTATGGCAAGTTGGAATCCTATATGCCTCACTTATCTGCACGCCAGATCCATTTCCCATGTTTGGGAAGTTTTCTTCTATTACTTCTGTGAATATCCTTTTAATTTCATTTGTGTTGACCCCTGCTTCTTCACCTACACCTATCACTCTTAAATTATGCTTCTTTGCATCATCTTGCAGCCATTGGGTTGTTATTTCCTGATTCCGTGTTATTTTTAAGAGATCTTTCCTTTCACGATCACTAGCAGCAATCCTGTCTTCAAGGTTTGAAAGTCTATCTTCTGTCTCTTTCAGTGGTTTTTCCAGCTTTCAATTGAATTTTAATTTCCTGCATCTCTCTTTGAATCTGTTTCACGCATTGTAATTCCTTTCTACATTCATTCAAGGTTTCCATTCATTTTCCTATGCTCTTTTTTATTGTCTTTGCCTTTTTTAGACCTGCTGAATAATTCTTTCAGTATGTTTGTGATTTCTTCTTTTACCTGACATTATTTCTGATTTGACTGCTTTTACAATCTCATGAAGTTGTTTCATTACTTCAATTGCTATCCTCTCAGTGATTTCAGGTGTGTGACTTCTGTTTCCTTCCATGAGTATATCTCCCAGACTTATTCTGTGTGGGCTAGAGGTCTGAGTTTGCCTTTTGCTCCTTTGTCTTGACATTCTCCTGGATTCCTCCCAACAAACTGGTTGAGGGCCCCAGGCACTTCCCGTATTGGCTGCCCCTAGGCAGTGTAGGGGAATGGGATGGGCACCTGGTTTCCTCTAATTCCAGATTTACAGGGAGACAACAGAGCATGGAGCAGGCTTCTCTAGACCTATGCAGCTACACTGTGGGTTTGCTGATGATCAGGGGTGCATGGAGGTGGGGCTGCTTCTCTCAGCCTGTGTGTCTACACTGGGACTCCCATGATAGTGGCAGACACATAAGAGAATGTCTGATTCTGCTGGTGGGTGATGGCTGCCTGAGGGAACCAAGGGCCTCCAGTGGTGGGCTATGGATACACAGTGCTTACCTGGCTGTGTGTCCTGCTCCAGCGGGCTGCCTGCAGGAAACAGCCTTCTGGTGGCAGATCCCTGAGGGTGAAGGCAGATCTGCTGGTTCTCTCTGCCCATGCTGGCTGCCCACAAGATGTGGCCTTTTGGTGGTGGCACACAACAGGCCAAGGTGGACCTGTCTGTCTCCCTCGACCCACACTGGGTGCACAGAAGAAGGAGTTTTCTGGTGGCGGTGCTCTGCAGGCAGAGGCAGAGCTCCTGGTTCTCTTGGCCAGTGCTGGATGCACAGAGGAAAGGGCCTTCCAGTGGCAGCACCCGGCGGGCAGGGGCTGATCTCCTGGTTCTCTCGGCCCATGCTGGGTGCACAGAGGAAAGCGCTATTAATTTTTAAAGTGACTTATTTAACGAATATGTATCTCACTACTTCCTTGTTAAACATTACTTTGTAAAGATCATGATAACAATAATCAATTTATTTAACACATCCTACATAGCAAACACTGCTAATAATTTTGCTTGCATTGCTTTTATCTGTTTCTATGGTGAAGAATTTTAAAAACATATGAAAATTAAACCATATAATGTACCTTGTCATTCATTCATTCTCTAAAATTACAAATTCATGGCCAACCTAGTCATTGTCATACCTCTTCCATTTCCTCTCATCTATACTATTTTGAGGTAAATCCCAGCTTTCATATGATTTTATCCCTTAAATAACTCAGTGTGTGGTGGCTAGAAGATAAAAATTATTTTGTTTTAAAAAAGCACTATTTTATAAAATATTCAAAACAATCTCATGAAATTGTCACTCAATATTCTCATTCCAGTTGAGAGAACTAAAGCTAGAAGAGTGAAGCACCTTGTTAAAGTATGCACACAGTGTGTCATCCATCAGGGATTCAACCTCAGCTTCATTTAAATCCCAAGTGGAAGCTCTTAAGCATTACTGTCATCATCTCATCTGTAATCATTTTGTTCTCTAGAAATTTGTGATTTTTAATACTTTAATACTAATTGGTTTTACACATAACAAACATGAAGGAGGTAAAAATATTCTTAATTATTTCAAGAATAGAAGGTTTTACTTAGAGAGTTAGATACATTTCTAAAAATCATGGTAGACATGGTAATAATGATATGCTTTGTTCCTTTCTCTCTTAGGTTTACTAGGACTTATAACTTAGTTATAGTTATAAGTTTGCAATTCTAAAGTAAGAGATAACTTGTCCATTGATACTGAGGTGCTAAAGGTACAGATAGTGAACTGAAATCAAGCTAGGCAGCCCAGGAGAGAGGATAACCAAAATAAAGGTAAGTCTCAGGATTTAAAATTTAGTACTTCCCCACAGCATTGTTCGTGTGCTAGGTAAGTGAAGGTGATAGATAGCTGCTGCTCTCTGGCAGCAATTTTGTTTATTTTTAATGCTGATGTTCTACTCAAATTCACACTAAAATAAAATATACCCTTTAAAATAGTTATTCATGCCTAAAAATTTTCCTCTGAGATTAGTCACAGTCTCACTGTACTCTTTGTAAGACTGAACTACTTTCACGTTCAACTAATACAAATAATGACAACTATTACATGACAGTGGTTTCTCAGTTGAAACAGAATTATATAATCACAATCATTCTCCTGTGAATTATCCTGGTTATCATTCTGACCTAGAGAAGCCTAGACAACTGTAAATTGCCAGATCACATAAACATCATTTTCACAGAGGCAGGGCATTAGAATAGTCAAAAGCTCGGCAAAGAAAAAAAAAAAAAGATTTCCTTCAATTCCTGATGCTACAATTCTGAGGAGGCTGGATACAAGAAAACTGCAAGACTAACTTTGCCTAGGATTCCTCTTTGTCTATATTAAGTGAGTCTTTTCCTTCCAGCATAATTTGGATCTTTACACAAACAAGTAAAAAATCCATGGTAATTTCTCATTTTCCATTTGGGTCATTAGCCTATTTCTTTGTAGCATTCAATTCCATAAATATTTATAATTACTATACAGGTATATGTACATGGTGAGTGCAAAAATAGGTAAGTTACAAAGGTTGCCCTTACAGTCTAGCATAGGTGCATATACTGTCCTCTCTCCTATAAGACAAATGAAAACATAAAGTGCTATTATTTGGCATGAAGTTGTAGTTGTATATACTGTTGTATCTCTCTCCTATGAGATGAATGAAAATATAAATAAAATGCCAACTCATTAGCTGGCAATGATGATCAATGGAAGAAATGATATTATCTAGTTAGGATACAATTTAAAAATATATTTGAAACAAGATTTTAGAACATCATTTCTCTGCGTTTATTACTGTAGTGTTGACATCTCACTAAGTCATTACATTTTCCAGTCATCTTTTTGAGATTCCCTTCCCAAGGCTGATGTCTGCAGCCATTCTTATGATTGTTGCCAGTGACCTTCCTTATATGCAAAATGGTGCTTCTGAACCACAGTATTTCTCACTCGGTGAGTTCACCGGATGCTAGGGCTTTGGCCTAATCAACTTTGCATTGCTTGTGCATTCCTAGCACAGAGTCAGTACTCAAATTTTTGTTGAATCAATGAATAATAATAAGATTTAAACAGGACCATCTCGGTATTTGGAAATCACCAGCATAGATGCACTAGCTGCAGAAGTTAAAGTGGGTAAGCTCCCCAAGGGATATGGCATAAGGCACAAAGAAATGGTCTGTAGGTGGATTGTCTTCCCAATGAGTAGTACCAATGAGGACCACACTTTATATGCTGCTGATTCAATCATTTTGGACACTCACCCTCACTCAGGATGACTTTCTTCCTGCTTCAATTTTCCTTTTTTAATAGATTTGTACTACATCCATTACTGTATCTATTCAGTATGTAAATATAAAATATACAGACTTCTATTAGTTTTTTCTTATCATATTTATTACAACTCTCCATTTTACAATATAAATCCACAAAGATCAGGCTCTTTGAATATTTTGTTCACAAATGTAACTCAAGCACATGAAACAAAGCAAGTGGTCAAAAATATTTATCAAGTTAATGAATAACAATTTAGTGTGCTTAATAGGAGAAGAAACCCCAAAAGAGCAGTCAAATGTAAGAAGATAAACACAAGGTTATCCTTTATGGTAGAGACAACAGGAGAAAAGAATTTTGGTGAACATCAGGTTGTTTTATTAAATGTTGTTATACTCTGCTGAGACACCGTGGTAACCATTGTAGATCACCTTGTATTGCAGTTTTATGTGACTTTTCTGCCTCATGCTTTTCTAGGAATTGTTTTGTTTTGTCTTGCTTTCTTTTGTTTTTCCCTCTAATACAGAAAGGATAGATATACACGTAGAGACTGATGCATGTGTAGAGCTTATAAACAGTTTACGAGAACCGACTATATAACACATGTTGAAATGAACAACTACTTTGAAGAAAAAGAGACACTACAGTACCCAATGCTGATTCCATAATATCATGATGTGAAGTCTAGCAAAACTATCATTCTTTGTTCAAAGTGATTTTAGCTTGTTTTGTTTTGTTTAAGTTCAACACGCATGAAGGTATAGACAGCTGTTTTGAAGAGAATGAGAGACATTATGACAGCCATTCTTAGCTTGCCTATTGTCAGGTCTTGAAGACCTGAAATGCCTTCCTCATCCTGCTCAGATCAATTCCATACTAGGTTGTTTCATGTGAATTCCCTGTATGTGACAAGATGGACAACTATTTGGAAGAAAACAAGAGTCAATATGATAGAGAGTGAATATATCTGATTGTCTATCTTTGAAATTTATGTCTCTTACATTGCTTTCTTATGACCTGCTTTGTTCTGTTTTATTTTACCCTTTTGATATAATTGCATGGATATCTGAGTGGGTAAGATGGATGACCATATTGCTGTTTTTGTCAGATTGTGGAGCAGAACTGTTAACAGTCTCACTGTTTGAATGTCTACTTTACATGTTTTAACTTTGTAATTTGAACAAATATTTCCAAGAAGTCAGTATGTAATTTGTCAAGTAATAATCTCTTACTTTTTCTTTTGTTGTTGTTGTTCTATTCCTTTTTTCCTTGGAATTCTATATTGTTGCTACCCTTTATTCTGTTTTTTTCTCTTTAAATAAAATTAAGAAAAAATTTAAAAAAAAGAATTGAGATAGCTATGAACAATGTCAGAAAGAAGAAAATTAAGAAGAAACTTCTGTGTTTAATAAATAAAAGGTCATTGATAATTGCAGGAAAATTTACTTAGTTTAAGCAAAGAAACAAGACAGCAAATTGTTGAAAATTAAGACAACGATGAGAGGCAGTGATGTATTAGCTTTCCCATTGGTAATAGCTCCTGACGCCCACAACTGAAAGGAGGAAATGGTTTATTTGGTTTAGTATTTTAAATATTTTGATCCTTGATTGGCTGGTTCCAAGGCAGAAACTTCATGGTGGAAGGATGTAGCAGAGCAAAAATGCTTAGTTCTTGGCAGCTGGAACATGGAGCAAATGAACAATGCCAGAGAGAAAGGAGCCAGGGACCCGCCTCCACAACTCACCCAGGAACCCTGAAAACTGTATGTTACCAATCCCCCAGGCAGCTCCCAAGCCAACCAAGTTGAAAATTAGGCTTAACCAGGAGAGATGGCCTCTAGCATATCCTTTTGAGAAATTAGGTAGTAAATATAACACATGGTGAAAAAGAAGCTTCAGAAAGTAACAGGGATTAGAAAAATTGTAGATAGTTTTAAATCAAGGGGCAAATAGTCATTTGGTAGAATACAGGAAAAAACTAAAAATTATGGGATGGTAGACATAAAATAACATCAGGAAAAAATCTAAAAGCAGTAGGCACTGAGGACAATAAAAGCACAGGGAAATTTAACTTTTTCAAGTAGTCAGCAAATTCCTCACCTCCAAAGGGATAAAAGGCCAAGTCAAATGCTGTGCAAAGAGTTCTTAGGAGGAAAAATCACAAAAGAGCTCATGTGATATGGTACAGTTTTTTGTGTACAGCTGTAACTATATCAGCTCATGTCCTGAAATATCATTCTGTCCACACATCAATATTATCAACAAGCTTTGAGCTGAGGCTGGATCATAATCTATCTTAATACTTCACAACAGCATGAATGCTGAAGATGCATTACAGAAAATTTATTCACTCAAATGTATTTATGAGTTGTCTAATACAAACCCATCTCTACTATAAGCAAAGGAACTATAACAGTGAACAAAGCAGAAAAAAAAAACTCCCTGGGAGAGGAGAGAAACAATAAAAAGGATAAATAAGTCAAATGTATGATATATTACATGCTAGTATATTATGAAAAATTAAGAGAAGAAAGAAGATAGGGATAGCAGTGTCAAGAATTCTGAGGGTCTTAGAAAATACTCTATTTGCAAACTAACACGTTAAACTGAAATAGTTTCATGAATTGTGACAAGACACAGTCCTTTGGATCAAAGTCAAAGGGCTTTATTGCTCATAGCAAGCAGTAAGCAAAGTACCAGATTACACTCTTTTTCCAAGGCTAAATTCCCACAAGGTGATGACAGGAAGGCCACATGATACACAGTAAGTTGCATTGTGGGAAAGGAAATCTGAGCTCAGGGATGGAAATTTTTATAATAGACAATAAGCCTGACTGACTTCCCCACTAGAGGGAAATATCTTTTTTATATTGGAAGTAATCATTCATTTTGTTTGCTCTGCTGGCAATACCATTTCTATCTTCCAAGAGTGTCAGCTATACAAACATCTCTATGAAAGTAGTCCAGAAAAAATAATTGTGTTTTGCTCACAAGATATACAGAAACATGAAAGACACATGGAGAATTGCCTCTGAAAAAATATCAACCTTTCCTAGAAGAGGAGGGGCAGTCTTTGTTTAAATTTTGTTCATGGATATGTCCTGGATTCACTGTTCTTATTAATCTGAGAAAGAAGTTAACACTGAATCTGCCCAATTTGTTTCATACAGCCATTAATTAACAATCTGCTCTTCCAGTCTCTAAACCAATCCTCAGACAATGAGAACTGGAAGCATTAAACCAGTCCCTCAAGAGAGGCATTAATCCGTCTTAATGACCTAACCATCTCTTAAGGGCCTGCCTCCCAACACCACCCTAGAGCAATCAAATTTCTACACATGGGGGGGGGGGCACAACACCATAGTAAAACCATAGCAGCATTTATCTCAGTCAGAAAATACATTATGTTTTAATTTTATGATTATTTCCCTCAGTAGAATGCAGATGAATTTTCTAAGTTTGTTTGTCCAAAACTATCTTAATTTCTTCAATTTTGAATATATATTTTAATACATGTAATTTTTTTTAGGTAAGTAGTTTATTCCAATGCAGCTTTATGACTTTTTGTTTTGTGATTTTGTTTCCCATTGAGTTTTTGCTTTGTTTTGTTGCTCAAATTTTTTCTATTGAGTCAGCATCAGCCTAATTGAAAGTGATCTGTGCTTTTTTTCTTTGTTTATTTGCATTTAAGATTGTCTCTTTGGAATGCTTTTCAGCATGACTCTTGACATCAATTTTACCTGGTGAGAGTAGGTATTTATTTCTTTTTCGTTTTTTATATCAGTGCTTTCTATCATAAGGCTCTTTAAATTTGTGGTTTGATGTATTCAATTAGTTTGGGAAATTCTGATCCATTTTCTCTTCACTATAACTGCTGTTCCATACTATTTTTTCTTCTTCTGAATCTTCCTTTGTATGTATATTAGACTTTTGTGCTATATCATTTTATAATTTGTATTTTTATCTTATATTTCTTGTCCTTTAATCTCTCATATTTTATTATGAATATTTTCTCTATAATTACATTTCAGATCACTATTTCTCTTTGGCCATTGTTAATTTACTATAGGACCCACCTATTGAGCTTTAATTTGGGTAACTGTATTTTTTGTTCAGAAATTTTCAGAAAATAGTTTTCAGTTCTCCACTGAAATTTGAAATTTTGGTTGTATACTTGGACATAGTAAGCACTAACTCTAGATTTTGACTTTCTGTTAATCTATTTATGTTGCTTACTTTTGCTATTTCTCAGTGTTCTTGGCTTATTGAGTTTATTTTTATAGTTATTTTCTGGTCATCATGTTTCCAAAATTCCTCTTAAAAATACTCTGGAAAAGAGGATAATGTGAAAATTTAGAGAGAAGATTTACATTTCCAGGGAGTTTAGGCAAGGTGGAGATTATCTTAATCCAATTTTAGATAATGAGATAATTTTAAACTGAACTGTGTTCCTGTAGTGCAGTTCTCAGCCACTTCGCTCTTACACTTTACCCTTATCATGTAATGTTTCGTCCCTATAGTTCTAACCTAAAATAAGGGCAGTTCACTTCTTTGGTAGGCTCTGGACTATATCTCTTCTCCCTCAGTCAACAACACTACTCACTCTTACCCTCCTCCCAAATTAAGGACATACACACAGAGACGTCACACATACACAACACGTAAAAATGATCACAGAGCTGGGCTCACTTTTCTGGTTCCTTTGTACTTCAATATCCTGAAACGGTAACTTTCCATTAACACCTTAGCTCACCCTTGCCTTCTATCAAGTGTCTGGTATGCTTTCTCTAGCACAAAGCTTTCTCAAGTGCTCTAGATTCTACCAGTCTCTCTTTCATTATTTGGGATTCCCCCTCCAGCTTATGTTATTTTTGCTCATTTTAGGAACTAACCTCATCATAGAAGTCATTTATGTGTTTTTGGTTGAAGCTAATTTGGAACAAGCAGAATTCTTATAGTTAGACATTTTATTGTTGTTGCTTTGTTTTGTTTTTGGTACTGGCAATCGAACTCAGGGCCTTGCACTTGCCAGACAGGTGCTGTACCACTAAATTATATCCCCAGCCCTCCAAATATTTTTTAAATCATGCTATTTTTGCCACTTTCCTTTCTTGTCCATTCAAATTTAATTAAAATATACCTTAAGATGTTTTATCAATTATTTTATATGTTTTAGTTAAGTTACAATACACTGAAAAGTAGCTCTGGTTTATGTTTAGCGACTGTGACAACTCAGTAAAGTGTATGTCAACTACTAACTTACACAGAAGCACTAAAGATACTTTTGTCCAAATATGATTCACTATAAGCAATTTTAACATAGCTTTTGAAAACAATAACTGACAAGTTCTTTTCTTCATATGTAGTATGTTTTAGTGTACTGCTATAGTTTTAGCAGATTGTGTGTGTGCTTCATTATTTATTATTGTGCTCATTCGTATGCCAAAGAATTAAACAGTATTTGAAAAGACGGGAGGTGTAAAAAAGACTGCAGATTTCTTGGAGTCTAATGGAGTTGCTTACAGAAAGCCAATCTGTGAGCATTTCAGATATTCAGAGAAATTTGATGTACCCCAGGCACAGCTAATTTAGAAGAGAAAGAGATATGATTTGATTAGTCTAGGAGTACTTTGTCCTATTTCCCTTAATTGTGAGCTGTGTGTGTGAATGTGTGTGTGTGAGAGTGTGTGTGTGTGAGTCAGCTTATGTACCATGCTAAGGTCCCTACCCTAGCTTTTAACTCTGGCAAAAGGTGTTCCTTTTTGCCATAGACAACAGGACTGCTGTGGCAGTTGGTTCTCATTTTCTTATGTTGTAGGTGAGTATGCCCCCAAAGCTTCAGATTACCTTCCTCATTGATCACTATATTAGTCACTTTCCTGTCACTGGAACACAATAGGTAACACTCACAATTTAAAAGAGGAGAGGTTTCATTTGGCTCACAGGTTTCACGAGATGCAGTCCATGGTTGGCCACCTCCAAGACTGAAGTGACCTGTCAGCAGGGCATTGTGGAGGAAAACTCCTCAGGGCAGGACAGCCAAGAAGCAGACAGCAAAGGCAGAAGTTAGAGACAAGCATACATACTTCCAGTTTATGCCCATAGTGACTCACACCCTCTACCCAGGACACATTTCCAATCAAGAAATTTTTGGGGAACATTTTAGATTTAAACCATGACATTCATGGCCTTGAATCAAGGCCAGCACATTGCTATAGCTGCTAGTTTCAAACAGGAGCCTAAAGAGAATTCTTTCTCTGGTCTGTTGGCCATTTCAGAACTTTGGAAATGTAGTGGTCAAGTCACCAGAAAGAAATAGCAGGTGAGTGTGGCGGACTTTCAGCGGCCCAG
>PVJX010001143.1:0-149339 GCA_004027295.1 Dolichotis patagonum | reverse complement strand
GTGGTCTGTTGGCCATTTCAGAACTTTGGAAATGTAGTGGTCAAGTCACCAGAAAGAAATAGCAGGTGAGTGTGGCAGACTTTCAGCGGCCCAGAGGAGAGAAACCCTGGCGCCTGCACTGTGTGGTGACTCGGGGTGCCGGGAGGACAAGTAGCTCCTCCCCTCTCTGGGGGGCGGCTGTGAGCCTCCAGGCGAGCAGGCTGAGAATCAGACATCTCATGTCATCCTGTCCCCTGTCCCATGCCCACCCCTCTTGCTTAGCAAGTGGGAGCCAGTGAACTACACATCTTGTGAAAAGATTGGCTATGTCATTTAGTATGAGCTCCCCATATGCAAAGATATGGACAGCTGTTTGGAAGAAAACAAGAGACAATATGACAGATAGTGAAGATCTCTGGTTGTCTAGCTTTGTAATTTATGCTTTATTTCCCATTCTGTTCCATTTTGTTTTGTTTAATTTTTCCCCCTTTAAAATAAAATAACAAAAAACCATAACATTCTATCTCTGACCCCAAATACCCATGTTCTTCTCATTATGCAAAATGCATTTAGTCCATCTCTAAAAGTCACCGAAGTTTTATATGAGTTCCAACAACTGCTGAAAAATCTGAGTGCAAGGTTTCCTCTGAGACTCAAGACAGAATCTTACCTGTGAACCCCTGTAAAATTTGAAAAACAAGTTAAATACTTCCAATATATAATGACACAGGGCAAACATTTCCATTCCACAACAGGAGAAATAAAGGAATAGAAAGAAATGCTACCAAAACAAGACTGAAATCCCTCAGGACAAACATTCAATATTGTAGTTTCATATTCTGCACCCAGTGATAAAAAGTGAGTTTCAAAGGACCTTAGTTTTTCTATCCCTGTAGCTGTGCTGCTTGCAACCTACATAATTTCTCTCAGGGGCTAAAACTGCCTCACTTTCTGCAATGTTCCTTGGTAGACAAACCACATTCCTGCCACCTCTAACTTCCTGGAGTGGATTTAATCTCACAGCTTAATCCTCTCAGGAGCACACTACCTGGCCCCCTGGATTTTCTTCTGAAATCTAGATGGAAGATTTCATGACTCCATAACTCTTCATCCTGCGTGCCCAAGACACTAGCACAGCATGGATGACTCCAAGGTCTGCTGCCAGCTCATACAGTAGACAGCCACCCTGTCATCATGGCTGCAGAAGCCTCAATATTTCTGGATCATTGAGCATTGTGAAAAAAAATCCCAGGAAACAAATGCCCTAGGCAACCTTTCTCTAGCAGAGGATCTAGTTCAACTACCAATGAAGTCTTTGTTCCCAGCTAAAACTTACTGGGCGTGGCCTTTCTTGTCCATGTTCTCATCAGCATTCTGGTCTTTTGAGCCCCAACTATAATCATCCATCAATTTCTTGTTGCTCTGATTACAGCATAAAAGATTTCCCTAACCAGCGTCTATAAACTTTTCTAAACACCTCCCACAAACCAGTTTCAAAAATTTTTGAACTTTGTGTTCAGGTACAGTCACAGCCACAAATCCACTTGTCTGGGTATCAAAATCTGTATTAGTGAATTTCCTTTTGCTGGGACAAAATACATGATATTCGCAACTTAAAGGGGGAAAGGCTTATTTTAGTTTATGGTTTTCAGAAGATTCAGATCACTATTGGCTAGTTCCAAGGCAGAAGCAACATGGCAAAAAGACAAGGCAGAAGACCTGTTCAACCTATGAAAATAGGGAAGCAGAGAATGAAGACAATGGCCAAGGACAATAATAAACCTTTCCAGAACTTTCTCCTGGTGACACATCTCCTCCCACAAGGTTCCACCTACAAACAAACATTAGACACTTGAGGGAATTTTTAAATATAAAACATAACAAACACTTTTTGATCTGGTCCTTTGGCTTTTCTGGTACTCAGAAACAAGATACTAAGGCATCCAATATGAGTCCATGTATGTATAACCATTAAATATTCAGTCTTCTGGTGGATAGGTGGAGGGTTGGTAGATAAACTCTGCTAATCCTGTTCCACCCAGCAAAGACCATTTAGAGATTCAGTAGCTTCATAAATGGGTAGTGGGGATATCATGAAAATGAATAATTAGCTCATTATGAAGCTATATCCAGCACAACAATGTAATTCCTTGTATTTCATTTTCTTTTTGTGTTTTTCCTCATGCCTGCATTTCTGGTTGCCACACCCCAACCAAAGTGGTAGCGCATCTGCTGCTGCCTTGAGCTCTGTTTCCAGTGAACATGGCTAATTTATATCAACAATATAATAAGTGTTTATGACTGTGATCTTGATACTTTTGTAGATTCTTGATAATCTCATGTGCAATATTGATTCAAGACATGTTTACTAGAAGATATTTTAATAATTAGCCTACTGATGTTCAAAATGATAATGAGCAAAGATTTAATGATAAATGATTGACTGCCAGATGTTATCATAGTTTCTTAGGGTCATCCTTCTCAGTATTCCCAGTTGTTCAGTAGGTTGATACTAACATTGATATAGTTTTTACATATGGAGAAACTGAAGCTTCAAGTGGTTAAAGCTCTTCTAGGATCATGTGTTGGTGTCAGCACTGGAATTTATGTTCTTGCTATCTGTCAAAAGTTTTTTTTTTTAATCTGTCAAAGTTTTATTTTGTTTTTATGTTTTTATTTTGCTTAGTTCATTGGTCATGATATTATATCCTACTACAGTATCAAAGGAAGGCATATACTTTCTGTAATCATCTTCTATTCTTGTCTCTAACAAACCTTTTTTGTAAGAAACTTCTGGTGTGTTTGTGTCCACATTTAATATTATGGCTTTTATATTGTGAACATTATCATCTTCACCCACCATGACAAAAGAAGGAGTCTTCATTTGTTTCTGGGAGGAGTAAAAACCTAAAAGAAATACCTATGAGAACTGCTGAAATTTTAGTCTTAAATATGCAAGAAATGCCTATAAGATACCATAATTTAAGAAAATTTGGAGAGTTTAAATGATCTGCTCTGATGCACAACTGAAAATATGTGAAAATTACAATTATTATTAAAACTAGCAAGACTTAATTTGGGGTAACTATCAAAATAAATGAATTGGTGCTTTTCTGTGGCAAAAAATGTCAATACACATAGACATTTCATAGAATTTTCTTGTTCAATATTTTTTACTCATTCCTCAAAATAATACATTATTTCATTGGAACATCTATCCTTATTTTTTTATCTCAAGTCAACTCATTGAAGCAAATCTCTTAAAATATTGCAAAATTTGAAAACAAACTTTTCCGGAGCAATGAAATTAGTAGTAGACTACTAATTACACAGAAACCTGACCAAAAATGGTATTGTATTTAGCAACATGCCTCTTATTCAGAAATTAATTATATTTATGCCTCAGGTAAGAAATATTTCTGCAATTCATTTCACCTGAAAATGGGTTCTAAATACTTATTTATTCATTTTAGTAGAACATTTGGTAAGTCAGTTATTTTCATAATTAAATGACGTTCAATAAGTATCTATCCTGTGCCTCATATCTCCTGTCCTATTTTAGGTGCTAGCACTCTTTGAAGAAGCAAACAGAAAATGAGTCTTAAATGTGTCTCAAATGCACTTAAAATAATTTTGTAGACTGAAGAAAATTTACCCTTGAGGGAAACTCAGAAATTTAGTAGTAAATGAAGAGGATGAGACTTGATTTTAAAATTTACATGAATTAAGTATCTAATAAAAAAAACTTCTTCAGTGGCTATGCTCATCATGTTGCCATCCCAGGGCTAGAGTACAGAGGTATCTGCCAATTCTCTTCCAAAGTACCAGTACAGTCATGAGCTGCTGATCTCATTTTAGACCTCTGCTGTTTGGTACAGTAGCCACTAGTCATGCATGGCTGGTGGGCACTTGAAATATGGCTAGTGTACATTGAGATAACCTGTAAACATCAAACACAACTTGGATTTAGAGAAATTAATTTCTAAAAGAATACAAATACATTTACTTTTATTGATTAACTCTTAAAATAATATTAACATATAAAGTATCATTAAAATCAAATTTTAATTTCATCTGCTTCTTTTTACTTACTCTAAGGTAGGCCTTTTCTTCTTTGGAGTAATGCAGTTTACCCCAGGGCCTGTGTATGAGCTATATCCTCAGCAATTTATTTATTTTTCATTTGTTTATTGAGGTAGCATCTCACTAAATCGCTAAGTTGCCCAAACTGGGTCAAATGTATGATCCTCCTTGCTCAGCCTCCTAGAGTGCTGGGATTATAAGCACGTGCCACCACATCTGGTTTAAAGTAAATTTTAAACCACTTAAAATTATACACATAGATGTGACTCTTATTGAGCAGTACTGCCTTTAAGGGTGGATTTCATTCCCTTAAAATCCAAAGTTCTACATTTGATACCACTCCAAGAAATCACTCTACAGTGTTTATTAGTGGCAGAGTATAATTCATATTACATAATATTTAAGAAAAATACTTTATCACTGTAGGCATTACACCCTTCCTTCAAACAAGCTTCCCTTTCTAACTAGATCCACTCATTAAGGGTAAAATGGAGACTTAGGACTATGGCAGCAGCCTTAGCACTTTGCACTCTGTAGAATCACTTTGCCTTTTAGAAGTTAACCGTGTATAACAGTAGTGGAAGTTTAAACTGTCTTTGAAATTATCAAAAGGAAACTATAAAAAGGAAAGAAATTGTATTTTAGACATGGGCTGTGTGCATAATTTATCACATTAGTGTGTCAGAGCTTCTGACATGTGAACAACACTGTCACTAGGAAATGAAGTGAGATACATTGATCCATCTCTATAAATGTGTGTGTCCACATACAAGGATATGATGACATGGTAGAGAGAAAATAGGCAGAATATGTGTGTATACATAGGAACATGTATGTATGTAATTCTCTCCTTGAATGCTCAAAAGGACGTTTAGTCTGCCTCTTCTTGTGAGTGTTTAATAACCAGTAATTTGGAAGATAAAATTTGTTCTGTGACACCTTCTGTCTTCATTGTTGGTCTTGTCTTGCAGGTCAGTATGTGCCTGAGATAGGTAAGTGATGCTGTATGAACATTACCAACTGTTTGGGGAATGAAGTTGTTTTATCTCATATGGACACTGTTACGGTTTATATCTAGATGTCCCCTCAAAGCCTTATGTGTTCATAGTTGGGGCTTTGGGAAGTGATTGGATCATGAGTATGTGATACTGGATTAGTCCACTGATTGATTTAATGTAGTTCTGGGTGTGGCTGAAGGGATTTACTGAAAACATAAGACACCCTGAGAGTGAGCAGCAACCACCAATAGGCTTGTTGCCTGGATGGGATAAAAAGAGGAGGCAGAAAGAAGGCTGCTACTTCCTGCCTGCCATGCTGTGAACTGTTTCTCCTCGGCTGGGCTGTTCTATCATGCTGTCCTACCTTAGAGCCAGCTGGCTAGAAACTGAAACATCTAGGAAACGTGAACTAAAATAAACCTTTTATCCTTTACCTTGTGGGTATTGGGAAATTTGTCACAGCAACAAGAAGATAACTAAGAAACACATGAAGGCAGAAACAGAATCCAAAGGGTGCATGGCCATCTAAACCTCATAAAATGCAAAACTGAAGGATCGTAATCCAGAAAATATTTTCATGTGTGCATAAATTAATCCCTTGACATATTCTCATGTTATTTTTTTCAGATAATCAGGGTGAATAGCTGTGTTTCTATTTTGTGTGTTAAAGTGATTCAAAGTGACCCACACTACCACTGGAACTGCATTTCACATCGTTTCACATGGACCCTTTATGCTACAGAAAATAAACTTACTTAAACTTTTCTGAATATGTCATTTTCTTTCACACTTCCATTTCTTCCCAAATTCTTTTCTCTCTGCCTGGAGTATTTGGGTGGGTTAAATCTATTCATTCTTTGCAACTAAACTCAAACTTCACATACTCAGTGAACCTTTACCTTACAAAAAACGATTTCCAAAATCCATTTTGAAAACATTTGTAGACACAAGGCAGAATAATATAATTTAATCCAGAATAGTTTCAAGGATCATATTGCCCATTATTCAAATATAATGTTCTTATGTAAAAACCTATACCATACACACATACATATGTGGTAGTATATACTTTATCATTACTCTCAGAAACTGATATCAGAAATTCTATATACACACAAGAATATGAAAGCATGCACATATAATATGTCTACATTAAACAAAATGAGAATTGTGTGTAACTTCATTTCTTAATATTTTGGAAGTAAATAGTATTTAGAGCTATGCTTATTATTTTGTTCTTAAAATATTTCCTAAAAAGTTAAAGATATTATCTTGTCATGTAAAAAATAAACTATGCAATATGTAAAAGGATAGCAAACTAAAATTTCAGTGCTAGCCATGTAAACAAAAACATGTTTCTCTTCAAATTTAATTTCCATGAGAAACTATTCTAAATTAAAACCTTCCAGTAAGCGTCTTTCCATTTTTTGCATTTTACAACCTAGAGATCAAACACTTTGACACAGCAAAAATTCTAGTGAGTTGAGAAAAAATGCTGATTGGTTTGTTGGCTGGTGGCCGGGGGAATGTTATGACCAAGTAATTATGTGTTCTGGACAGATGCATTAACCAGGCTTGGCGCTGGAGCCACTGGATATTATTTTAGTCATAAGACTAGAGGAACTGAATCATTTTCAAAGCATTGGCTGGCTGACATTGCCTTACTGATGCCTGTTCCAATGACTCTTTGGCAGTAATTTCCAACGCTGCACTTATGACATGGTAAACAAAAACTACATTAAAGATTTGCTTTTTAATCATGAAGGAGTTCAGCGTTTCCACTAAGCTCTCTTCATCAAGTAACATTGAAGGCTAGTGCAGATTTTCATAGTACTGTCTTCTGATAGAAGAACTGTAGCAGTGTAACAGGCAGAGAGGTTTAGAATTTTTTACAGTGATTAAAAAAGCACATGATCAAAATTCAAAATGATAATAGGTTTTGCAATTATTTTCACTATTTTGTAGATTGAATGCTGAAAGTATCTTGTACCTTTTACTGATGATTTACCTCGATTCATAGCACATGTTTTATAAAACATCTATCTATGTCTAATGATTAGAAAAGTACACATAATAATAAAATAACATGATGGCTTTTGGCTTACAGGAAAGTTCAATAAGTCCCATAGTAATTGTTTGATTCGCTAGCCTCAGGTAACATTTCCTTACGCGTTATTTAGATTTAAGTTTTTCTTTTGACATTAGGTACTAATTAAAAATTTAATAATAATTTAATTTGAGCCATTAGTTGGCTTAGTTATTACAAATATTTTACTATGGTAATTAATGAGTTTAAGTAACATGATCTTTAATAGGCTTTATTTAACATAATTTTAAAATAAAAGCATTTTTTCATTTGCAATTATGAGATCATAGCAATATTTTTCTTAAAATTAGCTCTATTAATGTAAAGTGCAAATAATAAAGTCAGCCCATCAGGACATTCGGAAGTTTGCAGTGATTTTTTCACATTAGGAAGTGATTGATTTTGATCAATGTCAAAGTATATGATAGATGAATGAATAAATAGACTTTTTTTAAAGATACAAAGAGGAATATTTCCTTGCTTTGTATTTATTTTTAAAATACAACAATTTCAAATTTTAAAACTTTTAAATAGAAAAATTACTGGAAGATAGTCCACCAAATCAGATGTATTTGAAAGCATTCTTTGAAGATTCATTATTTTGGTTCAGTTTGGGTCAGTAATATTAGAATTTTTTTTTCCTTTTGGTTATAAGTGTTATAAAACATTCTAACTGAAACATCCTTTTGCTGACAAAATTTTTAAATTTATTGAGTCCTCAGAAACCAGTCTATTACTGCATATCCTTTAATTAAATTATATATTTGTTAAATAACTGCAGCCCAAATTTCTAACAAAATAAAGCAAAAGATTATAAGTCAGTAATGAAGCACATTCGTGTGGTCACTGAAATCATTATCACTACCTTATTATTTTTGTTACCAAAACTCACTGTAAAAGGAGTGTTATTCTTTTGTAGTAAATAAAGAGCTAACTAAATAATACTTAATGAACTCATAAGGAAAAGTTTAGAAAAACTTCCCTAAACCACAAAGCAGCTCCCAGGACCAATTATAAACGAATTGTTACGTAACACGACGAGGAGCTGACTGAGCAAACCTTAGGGCATATCTAAAAAAGCAAAACGCTATAAATAAAACCGCAATAAAAATGAAAAACTTCTTCCCCCAAAAAATGGAGGATGAAGAAATAGGAAGTAGAAAATTGGGATGATGAAAGAGCTAAAGCAGAGTTGGACTTTGCGAGTCACACTTGCGTTATGCATTAAGAAATAACTACTTATGATTTAAAAATAGAAGACATGTTGCATTTTACTGTGTTAAAGAATAGGTAATATAATTAAGGTAAAAATTTACATTCATAAGAAATTATACTCTATCATAATTTACATGATAATAAAATAGATTATATAAGAGTGTGACATAATCACACAGATAAGAGTGTGACATATTATGTTAATCATAATATGATTAACAGAAAAAGGATAAAAATATGTGCTCCACCACAACATTGAAAATAGTGCACAGACTTCTCAATTTTTTTGTATCTATGTCTTTTTTATCAATAGGGAAGTTTTTCTTGGAACTATTTTCATCACTTTGTTAAACTCATTTTGCTCTGAATTCTTACTGTTCTTACTGAAATAATTCATTGCTACTTCCTATTGGATAAATGTGTAAAACATGAATTAGAGCAATTTTAGCTTTGTAGTAATTTAATTCATATCTGGAAAAAGGAATCAAAAGAGTTCACAGTGTTATTTAGCTTTAAAAATTAAAATATTTAATATAGCATCTGCCACAGAAGAGATATTTAAGATACACCACGACTTAGTAAATTTACTATAATGGAGGTTTTTGCTTACAAAGTCTACTGTTTAGCATTTGTTTTAGCACCTACTCTATTTACATGCACTGTCTTGATTCAGAATATATAGTGAATACTTACAACTGTAAGAATTCTGTTTAGATATGCTATTGTGGGACTCGTTAGTTTTGGAAGTTTTTATATGATGCTTCTTAGTTTTTAAAATGTCTAGCCAATAAGATGTTCACCTTGTTGAAGTAATAAAAAAAGGGAGAGGATTTGAAACCAAATCTTTGAAATAGAAAAGTATAAAATATGGCAAAAATGTTTGAAGGTATTTGTCCGTTACAAGCTACAACAAATCTGACGAGAATGGCATGGCATAAATTAAATACAGAAACCTATGTATTTTCTCTGATGTTCCTAATGAAAACACAATATTTAAGCAAGCTTTTATAAAGAATATTAAAGAAGGAATGTCTGCTAAAATGAAAATATTTTCTTTAAAAATTTTTTGAAACTGTCCCTAAAGCTTAAACAAGGCAGAAAAGACACACAGACACACATCTGTCATATGTTTGCTGGCTTTATAGTTACTGCTTTAAGAAAGGACTTGAGTTATGAAGTGAGCCCTTTCCTAAACATTCTAATAAAGCCTGGGTAAGATATGCAGGGCATCAGATCCCTTCAAGCTGTTGTTCTTTAAATGCTAAGAATTATATGAGTCTCCAGGTTCCTTGTATAAATTGCTACATTAACTAAAAACACTACGTTGCTTTACCAGATACTAATTCCTTTAAAACATATCTATGTTGTTGTTCCACTTTACAGGAAGGTGAGCACTCAGCAGTGAAGAATTTGTATTTTATAAGGTGTCCGTGCTGTTTTGGAAGCATGCACTTCATTTATGAGCCTTAATTCTTTTTTCTCCCTCCCTAAAACCTCAAATCATTAAACCTCTTGAAAATATCAAGGATGACAGGGGAAGAATACACCCTAGGTGTTTATTAAAAATGAGGTTGGTTAAGGGGACACCAGAAAATCCAGCTAGCCCTGATTTCCCTTTAACTGTAGACTTTGTAAACCACACTGAAGGCATGATAGACTTTACAAGGCAAAATGAGGCAGTAGAGCGTCTCTTATCTCATCTGTCTTTTCTATTAAATATTCTTTTTTTGTTCTCTGATACTGGGGAATAAACCCTAGGTCTTTACACTGAGATACATCCCCAGCCCTTTTTAATATATTAAAATTTGAGATAGGGTCTTGCTAAGTCACTAAATTGATATTCTGAAATTATGTAATATAAATTTTGGAGATTGGAGATTAATTTTCAGACTGTTTAAGTGACTGAAATCCTTGTTGTTTTTGTTTTTGTTTTTGTTTTTGTTTTTGTTTTTAGCTCAGAGCATTGTGCTTGCAGGCAGGCCCTGTGCTGCTGAGCTATATCCCTGGCCTTTAAATCAATTCCTTCTTGTAAGAAGAAGGCTTCATCTAGTTTAACCCTGTTCCTAATAACTTTACTTTTAATAGCTTTTTTTTGTCTTTTTGAGACAAGATTTCACTATGCAGTTCAGGCTGGACTTGAACTCACTTTGTAGCCCACACTGGCTTCAAATTCACAGAGATTCTCCTGTCTCAGCCTCCTGAGTGCCGGGATTACAGAAATGCACAGAAATCCACGCCTGGCTAATAGCTTATTTTTACAATTGAATTCTAATTCACAATCAATTTTTGGCAATGAAAATGTTAGAAATTATAAAATCTATTTCAGTAATTTGGAATCTTAATTTTAATCCATTTTAATAGATTATCTATTGGGATAGTCTAACAATTCTTAAAAGGGAAGAAATGTTAAATACTAGGAGAATCTGAAGCTGAAGTAATAAAACAGTTCTAATTTAAATTAACAAATCATTATCAAAGTAAAATAACAACTTTAATTGAAGTATAATTAATAAGTTTGAAGTGTTTTATGACTAGTTACAGTGCTACCAGTTGGAAACAACAAAGAAATGCAAACAAAAATGAAGCAAAAACATAAACTGGCATATGTAGGATATGGAACACTCTAACCTGTGCTTCCTGTTATCTCATAAAGATTTATGTTCTTTAAGTTTACTGCTAAATTTATTCTGTGACTGTAGCATCATGAATTTATTTCTATTTTCCACAGTGGACACCACCTATGGAAAAGAATTGCTACTGTTAAAACAAACAAATTAAAAATTATAAAGCAGAGTTTGGAGATTATAAAATTCACAAGAATATCTAAATTCTTGCCTTTGTGTTAGCAACACCCAGTGACTCTGGGCCCTTCGCTCCGTTTGACTAATATTGTATAATTTTATACGTGCATGACAACAAAATACGTTTCAATAAAAATATATTTGAGCTAGCAAAGCAAAATTGCTTTAAGCTTTTGATCTGTCTCATAGCTCACATCTCTGAAAGTCTTTTCCTTTCAACAGTTGCATTCAAAACGTCAAAGATATACAGCTGACGATTCAAACTGAATGACACCATGAAAAACTATGGTTTCTTCTGCAGATAAAATACATCATAAATCGGTGCAACACTTACCTCATTTTAAATATTACTGTCTCCTTTTATCAGGTAACACTATATGACCTCCCCTTACCTCCTTTCTTCCCATATTTTACATGGAAATTTAATTCTATCCAATGATCACAACCAGAATTTTTTAAATTAAAATAGGATATATGGTTTTAAAGGCTTAGGTTATCTGATAGAAAGATTTAATTAAAAAATAATGAGGACAGACTGACTTCTGATGCCCTGTAAAATACAGCAATAACAGAATTATATCTACTTTTAAATTGCAATAATTCTTTGTACTTAACTTTAATTTATCACATGATATAAAGTGATAGACAACGCTGTAAATGAAATGGAAATGCATTCACAACTAAATAACAAAGAGCTATTTCTGCAGGGAGAATATGGCAACATAATGTGTAGCTTTGTCTTAGTAAAACATCTATTTGTGAATTAGAGTGGTGCTATCAACACTGCCTCCAGTGAACTGCTTGATTTATACTGCCAAGTCTCTAGCCAGAAGTTATTCTTTATCTGAATACTCGGATCTGGATTATACTTTCAAAACTATTCAGTGTGTTAGCTGCACTAGCATCTGCATAGATCACTATCTACACAGGTTTGGATTCATATCCGTTCTCCTCTCAGACCCATTTAGAGGCAGGAGTCTCATTTGGCTGCAGTAGAGAGACGGTGGCCTCCCTTTGGTCAGGAGAGAGCCTCAGACACCCTGGCAGCAGGTCACTTATCTTCCCCAGAGCTGACTTTAATGCTGACCTGCAGCTATACCTTGTCTGTCACCAAGACGATCAGTAAAAAGGTTTTCCCCATTTCTCTTGTTTTTAATCTGAAACTGGTGGTGGAAATAAAACCTGTGGACTTCATACTGCTTCCAGTCCCCATCTCCTGGGCCATTATCCCTGCCAAAACCCCTTGACAGGACAGGATCCAGCAGATGAACTCTTACCCATGTCCCTTTCATAGCAGCATCCCTCCATCAGGAGATCTGTGGCTGCTGAGATCTCATCATTATGTCACATAATGTTAAAGAGATTCCCACGTTAGCTGAAAGTATTTTTCACCTGAAGCCTTTTAAAAATTATTTCTCACCATACAAGCATTGCTTGCTGTGTGAGAGGTTTACATGCATAAGTAAACAATAGATCTAAGTAATATATCCAAGTAACGTACTCTATTGCATGTAATATAAAAGAGAAATGAAATATCTTTTATACCATCCTATTGATTTTAAACATTTTCATTTAGCTCAAGTTTTGTGAGGGTTTTCAAATTAGCAGTGATATACAGCTAGCTATCTCACCACTTCAGGCTCTACGTAATCCTATCAAGCGTTTTTTGCCTTAGCCCTGCCTGCAGCAGATGAAGGGTTAACAGTGCAATTGCAGCCTTGCTACTTACTGAAGCTAGTTACTCTCAATGTACTTCCCTATTGGCTGTCCAAGTCCCATAGTCTTCAAGCCTCAACATTATTCTGAGAGTGAAGGGCCCAGACTTGAGTGTTCTCTGCTTTCAACTCATCAACATTAATTCTACACTGTGGCTTTCTTTCCTTCCTACACACACACACACACACACACACACACACACACACACACACACAGGAGTGCCCCTCTTTTCTACAAAGGGACCATTCTACCTGTGCTTAATTCCATTTTCTCTCACTTCCCCAAGGGCTTATACCATCATTTATCTGCTCTTGTCCTCACTATGAATGGACTCAGTATGCCTTTAGCGACATGTGGATGTAGTTGGGGAAAAATTATTTCATGTGTCCCTACCACATTGCTCCAGATACACTGCTTCCATTTCTCTTTGTCTCACCGCTTATATTAAATCCTAAACTGCTTGTCTTGCTACTCAAGCCCTTCAGAATCTGTGCCTTAGTATCTCCACTCACAGCTCCCAAATTTTTTAGAGCCTGTCCTTGTGCTTACTGAGACAAGAGTCTTACAATTTCCTCCCTCCAACTTTTGCTTAATGTCAGTTGTCCTGCCTAGAATATCCCCTTGCAATTTTTAATCTATACAGATATTATCTGTCTTTTAATATTTGATCTTGATTCCTATATCTTCATTAAGACCCTCAAAGAATTCCAAAATATAATTGTATCCATTTACTTAAACCATTATGTTGGAAACTATGTACTTAGTTACATTACTTTTGTTTGTTGTAAATTGTTTTGTTGTGAAATCTTTGTGTTTGCAAATCAAGAACTGCAAAAGTATACATAAAACTCACACTCTCCCAACTCTATTCTTCAGTCAACTAGGTTCCCTCCAGAAGTAACCAAAATTATCCTTTTCTTGTATATTTTTTCAGAGCTATTTCATTAGAAGCAAATAAAAGATATTTTTAAAACATTTAGTGTTTTGTACCAAATATGCTATGCATTTGTCTTCTCTATCGATACTTTACATTTTATGTTCTTAAATAGCCTTTTCTCATTTATGGACATTGTGCCTTGTGCTCTTTACAGAAATATTTCACACAAATATTTGTTGATTGTGTAATTTGTTTCTTTCAGCACAAACTATTCCATGCTAAGACTGAGTCTCCTCCACAATCTTCCTCAATTAAGAAGGGCAAAAAAAGTAAACAGTAGGTTTTTCCGAATGCTTCCTCCCCATAGATAGCCATTAAAGGGAAATTAAGGCATGACTAATTACATATGCAGATGTTCATTGTTCTACTGCACTACTTTAATACGTTCCAGATACAAGCACACTTTACCGTGTTTCCTTTGGTTCTGATACATATGTTGATACAAAGATTAACAAAATCGCTGATTTGTAATGGATGATTCTGTTTCATTTTAGAAATCTCCCATTCCTGCAGCATTCCAAGTTCACTGAAAGTATGTTTGCTTTGAAAATTTTTTTCATAATTGCGTCCATCTACATTTCACTTTAGACATATTAGAAATGACACGACAGCCCACCCACATTGTTACTGCTTCCAAAATATCCTATGGTTTCATACAGTTATTTCAAATGTATATATCAAGCCAAAGTGATTAGACTCTAATTTTTATATTAAAATAATATATAAAATCAAGCTTTGGAAATAAAATTTCAGTCTTAGTTAAATGCTGTGCCTAGTAATTCTAATTTAAAATTCCATACAATACATAATAATGTTGTTGTATGGAATCAAAGGTTTATTTGGTTAATAGAGAACCAATCCAGGTACGCGACAGTCCCTCAAACTCTATTAGTTAAAGAGACTTTAACTATCACATTGGCTGCTTTTCATGGCTCAAACAAACTGATTAGATACTACAAATTTCCTTTACTTCACACTGTATAAAATAGAACTTTAATGTATCCCCTATACATGGTTTTTGAATTAGAATTTTTAATTATTTTTTCAGATTAATTTTGTATTGCCTAAGGTTTAAATATTAATTACAATGGCCCAATTTTTCATGAGAATAATAAATATTCCTAGAAAACTTAAGTTTCAAAACCATATTTTACATTAATTTTATCTATAGCAGCATTTATGCTTTTAGTTTTTTTCCAGAATCCAATGAAAAATACCAATACTTAAGGCTCATAATTTTAGTAGCTCATTAAATCACCAGATTATAACATAGTTTCAGTTTATGTTATTTTTCTTGATGACTGCTTAATGCCCAACTAAACACAGTCAAAAATTACAGAACTTTACCTTATTTTGATGGGTCTTTTACTCAGAGTTTCACAAACATAAAACTTCATAAATTACAAATTATTCATATATGAGTGAGATTAAACTGTAATCAGTAATCTTGAATCAACAATTGAGTTTTTAATTTTCAATTTGGATAAATTTTGTACTGGCTTTTATCGGGCATACATTATTACAAATGGATTAAATTGCTACTTAAAAAGACAGTAAGTAACATATTGTTCAAGTGAGATATTAAAATGATGTTGAGATGGCAAGAAACACGTAGTTTTGATTTGCATGGTATATAGTTGAGTAAGTGGATATGCCTAAATTATTATGCTGCTTTTGAAACAGTCGCTTACTTAGAAGTAGAATAGCCAAAGAGACTGAGTTCATAGTTGTCAAATTTTCAGGAAATAATTAGGGAAGCAGAGATTTTCTTCTCTTACTTGCTGTTTCTGGATTACATAGAGATTATGATGAGAGATAAGAAAGATGACAGAGTAGCTTGAAAAGCCCATGAAATTTTCAACCAAGACAATTATTTTTCTCCATAGATTAATAAGCTTTTATTGTTTTCATTTTATACTCTATTGATCACACATTTGAATTTGATTTCTACACTTTAACAAAAATATAGAGATGTTCATTCTATGAAAGATTTGTTCCCTTTTAGTAATCTTCTCCATCCTCAATTCCTTTGATTGGGTGCCATCTGGCCTGTTGCCTTTGATTTTTATGAATAAAGTCCTCAATTATTTCTGCAGCTGTTATCTTGGCAGCCTGATCTGTTTCAAATGGGGATAACAGGGGGAAATATCTCCACAACTTTCACAGCGTTTCATTCCTGTGGCTCTCTTCCCAGACCTCTCCTTGTAGTTGCCCGGTGTACATTATTCAACACAGATGGAGACATCACTGGACCTGAGTTCAAGGCAGACATACAATTGAACTCTTTTCAGAGATCACTGTTAATAAATACATTGATGAATCTATGAATACAAGATCTATTCCTTTTACACATTTTTACATATATATGTGATTTTTCTCAATCATGATCACAGATAATTCTTCTAAGTACACAATTTATCTCTAACTCTAACTAGTTATTTCTTATGTTTACAAAGACAGTGGTATCTTCCATACTGACCTCATGCAAAATGATAATTTTGAAATTGTATTCCTTGAAGTGAATGAGATGAGGGTGACAGTTATTGACTCAGTTTTTGAAGTTATAGGTCCATTTCCCTCCTTTCAATTGGGGAAGTTCATTTTAATTTGTCTGACTTTCAAGTAAAATCCCATCTGTATCTTTCTTCTGAGACAGGGTCTCACTGTGTTGTTCAGGTTGGTCTCAAACCTCTATGCTCCAGTAATCCTCTCATCTCAGCCTCCTGAGTAGCTGGAAGGTAGGGATTCCATGTCCAGCTTAATAAAATCCCATTTAAAGAAAGTCTTTTACTGCTAGTTCAGAGAATAACTGAATTTATTAAGCAATAGAAGTAGCTTCAGGTCAGTTTGGTCCACAGAAGAGAAGATATTATTAGAGCAAAAAGGGCTTTATAAGCAACTCTCCTCTTTATAAGCAATTTCTCTCTCTCAGCAAAATTACCCAAAATTCCCAGTTCTGTTCCCACCTTTTTACAAGCCTTGAAAACATGAGTTTTAGGGGAGCTATAATAGGTTGAACCGGAGAACACAGTAAATCATCTGTTAGCACCTTTGTTAGAAGTTGAGTGCCACTGACTCTCAGAACCTAGTGGGGGCCTCCAGAAAACCCAAGTTTTAAAGGAGGAGAGAGGGAGAAATGTTTCCTAGGGCATCACTTCAGGGAACCCTAAGGTACTCTGGTGCAGGAGACTGGAGTGAAGGGTGATTGGAGACTAAAAGCAGTGTAACAGCGAACAGTGTACAGTGGAGGGCAGAGATAAACTCAGCCTCTAACAACTGGGGCCATAGGTTAGAGAGGGTGAAGGGCAGATGCCCAGTAATGACTAGAGTGGACAGAATGGACTGTTTTCACATTTTGGTCAACAGAGCTCCCACTTTCAAACCAACAAAATCTGTCTTTTTTTATGTGAGCATTTCATTCTTCCGATCCATCAACTATAAGTATTTTAACTAAATTTTACTCTAAAAGCCTTTCGTTGTCACCAATATCAGTAATAATACTTAACTTTAATTCATCCTGAGTCCTTTTTGGAAAGGAAAGTCCTCAAATTCCTCATAAATTTATCATACACATTGACATTCAGTGCCTCTATTTTTGCACAAAAAGTTACTGTAGAATGCAATGGCATAATGCTATTATTATATTCTCTTTACAGCAAAGAGTGGGCAGATGACTTCCGCGATTTTTTAAATAAAAGGGAAACGTCTATCATGGTAGTCTTTGTATTATACTGCAGTGAGAACTAAGAAGAGTTATCGAGGACTCACTATGTTCAAATGGTTTCCCACCCTCCAGTCTGCCCTGGAGGAAGTAGCCATGAAGCATTTTTCAGTACACAGGAGTTTTGTGCTTGATTTTAAAGCCAAGTTCAATGGCGGCTTAACTGCTACTAAGAAAACAAGACTCTATTTGTTACTGTGGATGAGAAGGGGAGCTTACAGAAGTGACATCCAGGGTACATCCCAGCGGCATAACACTGCCTGGCAAGCACAAGGTCCCGAGTAAGATTCCCTGTCCAAACAAGCAAACAAACCAACAAGTGACCCAGATCATGAAGGAAGTAAAGCCAGTACTCTACCTCATGTTTCCCACGACTGTCTCTGCATTTGGACAGGGTAGTTTTCAGATGCACATGGTAACACTGTCACCTAGCCGTCCACCATGTATAGCTGGCAAAGTGCTTTGACATGATTTCCCCTTATTTTCCCCTTTTTTGGCAGGCTGCACAATCTCAGGCTCATCGGAGAGAAACTCACGATGCCAGCTGTGGCGGAAGAACGTCGCCCGCCCGGAGTTGCCGTCTAGGCACCAGCCCTAGGCCTGGTCCTCAGGCGCTGCGCTCACAGCAGCCTCCCGCGGCGCGGCCCAGCGCGGGGACCGCCGCCTTCCCGGGAGAGGCCGCGCTGCCGTCCACCCCGCGGGGCGGAAGCCGCTGGAGGCGCGCACACCTTTCAAGGCTCCCAGCGTTTCCTAGAATGCAACAGCAACTCCTTGCTGAGTTTTCTGTTCCCTTGATGATCAAACACCAGCTCCCCACGGCCGGCTCCAGCCTCGGTGCAGTTTCTCCGCGTGCCCGGGAGGAGGCGACCTCCGCGGCCACTCGCGCCCTGCGCTGCCCAGTTCGTGCCCTCCGCCTGGCCTCGGGGCAGACACCCAGCGTCTCCGGGCCTTTCCCTGCACTTCTGTGTTCCGTTTTTTAAACCTGTATGCAAATTGCTTTGTTCTTCCTTTGATTAAACAACTAGGATTTTTTTCCCCTTTTGTCTCTATTATCAGACAAGCACACAATCAGTGCTGGAAAAGCCGTCAAGATTTTTGTGTTCTTATTTATTTATATTTCTGATAAGGCAGGTTCAAAGCAAACAATAAAGAGAAAAATAAACAGCTTGTGACTGGCTTCTTGCTGTTGCTTTGGATTCGCGTTTATCTCCGTGGGTCATTTTTAATTCTTTCCTTCATGAAAGGGTAATTAAGTCGGTATTTTTGTGCTCAGCGCCGGCGAAGGCAGCAGCAGAGGCCAAAGCAAAACCACTGATCCTTGCAGGCTCCTTGCTCGGGAGTTCAATGGCGAGGTCCCATTTCTCCAGAGGCTCTGAGGAGGAGACTTGCAGGGGTGGGGGGAGCAGTGAGGGGAAAAGGGGAAGCAGAGGCAGGGAGATGGAGGGAGGCAGAGACGGACAGACAGAAACGGGGAGTGGGGGAGAGCGAGCGAGAGAGCGAGAGCGAGAGAGAGAGGCAGACAGAGACAGAGACAGAGACAGAGACAGAGACACGGATGGGGGTGGTGTCTTGAAGCAAAGCCTGGGGAAGCCCAGTCATTCAGAAGCTGCTACATTTTCTGTCTTCACCAGGCAACTGCTACGCCTCCAGATTAGAGGACAAGGACTGGCAAGGGCAGGTACAAGAGTTTAAACTCAAGTGCTAATGCAGGGAAGAAACTCCCTCTCAGTGAAGGACGTGACTTATTTTTGTCCTGCAGGTGACTTCAATACTGAAGATTTACTGGGTTAAGATGCCTTAGAGAACCATAACAATATCGAATTGATGACTTCAGGGGTTGAAAAATGACTGTCATTGCTGGAGACTGAGGAGAGGTGCCCTTGCCCCTACACCCTTACAGAGGAAAATGGGCTCTACGGAGAAAGAGGGAAGCTTTTCTTACCTGCTTTGGTAAGGTCAGGAAGAGGAGGGCAGTGTGATTTCAACAACCCAAAGAAAGCTCCCAAGTGGTAGCTCTGAGTCAGGTGGCTGAGACAGTGTCTTCTGTTTCCACCAATAATCACATCAAACCACTGGCCTGCAAGGAGTCCTGATAGTTGCCTACTCCTTCTGCTAGAAAAAAGCTCTGGAAGATGCCTGTGTGTGTTTACTGTTGCCTAAAACAGCAGGCATTAAATGCGTATTTGTAAATGAAATGATAGAGTGAAAGAGTGCCTTACCTGACAAAAAATGGGATTTACCAACCAACCTTAGCTAAAAGAGAATTGACAGTGTCAGAGTGCCTTCTGTCACAGTTTTGGGAAGAACTGTCCACCTAGGAAAATCTTCCAACAAAATCTTCACCTACTTTTTATAGCAAAAGAATAAAACATAAAACCCTGAAGTCATACATAGTTGGGTGAATCAAGGATGCAGAGGGTTTTTCTAACAGTATTTCCTTAGGCTCTTGGAGAGAAGAGGTCCTGAAACAGAGATCAATTAGAACATAGCATAAAAACCATCTAAAATTCAATTTACAAAAGCAAGACTACAGAACTTTCGAGTCACTAAGCATAAGCGAGCTCTCCATTAAAACCAGCAGCACTGTGACGTGGAAAATGGTTCCAGTGGGAGGGAAAATTGGTCACCCGGACCCGCAGCTGCGCTCCCACTGGGAGAAGGGTGGTCGCGGAAAGGGGAGGCCCTTTGGGACTAACACCTGCGTCCCCTGCGGGGCTCGCGGAGGAGACAGCGGCGTCGGGCTGCAGCGCGGGTGGGCTCCCGCGCCCGGTCCGGCCCCACGTCTTCACACCCCTGCCCGCTGCTGCCAGAGGCCACGTGCAGCCGCGTGGTGCGCATGAAAGCGCCGCTCCCCCCTGCGAGTCAGCTCCCTCCGTTCTTGGGATGCTTTTGGCAGATCCTCCGCGTTTTCCGGCTCTCTGGGGAGTCTGCACACACATTTTGGTTTTTCTCCAGCCAGGACTGTGAAGTGCTAACTGGACGGGTCACCTCCCGCTGCCCATCCTGCCCCCCAGCGGAACGGGCTTCGCCAGAGCGCGCCGCAGCCCGGGTCGGAGGGGCCTGCTTCAGACCAGGGGAATCCGCAGGGTGCGCCGCCGCCCCCGAGCCACCCACGGGATCCGAGCAGCTGCCCCCAGCTGTCAGCAGCAGCGCCCGGTCCTTCTGTCCGCCAGGGTCGGGGAGCCAGGCGCGCCAGACTCCCAGCAGAGCAACTTTGGGATCCAGCCCTTCGGGCAGCGGACGGAGGAGCGGGTGGGACCCAGACCCATTGATGGGGAGGCAGGGGGTGCCGGCAACGCGGGGGTGCCCTCGGCTGACTCGGCTGACCGCGCTGAGCTAAGGCCGGCGGCGCTGGGCGGCTTCGCACCCCGCCCCTGTCACCCGCGGGGCTGCGCGGGTGGGTCCTGGAGCTGGTGACGGGGGCTAAACTGGTTCGCGGGTGGGCAGTTCATTAGGCAAGAAACGGATTAGTTGTTTATTATCTATAAACATTCCAACCACAGCAATCTGTCATAAAACCGTGGAAGGGCCTATAAAATACAGCAGCAGCGAAGCCTCCAAGCGGCAGAAGACTTGGCAATGGTACTGGGTGACAAAGTGCCCCTGGGAGAAGAAGAGGGGGCCACGGGAGGCAGCAGTAAGAAAGTGGGGCATCAGGAGGCGATTTCCCGACTAGGAACCTTGCTCCCTCTACACTGGACGGGGCAGGGGAAACGTCGGGGTAAGCAGAAAGCGGGCGAGGAAAGCACCGAACAGGATCAGAGGGTCACGTGGGACCGTTATGGGACGGGTGCCACCAATAGGAGCTGTGGATTAAATGAGACCAATTTAGTCTTTGGTGCCTCGGTGAAATATTGAATCACCGTGAAAGCAGCCTAATAATATGAATGAGTGAAAAGTTTAAAACCGGCATTTTTCTGAAGACAGAAATTCACTTTTGAGTTCGATTTTTTTGAATTTTTCGTTTGGAATAAAATGTTTTCTAACAGGAGTTAGTCTCAAGTAAATATGAAGATAAAAGGTTTTTTTAAAAATCAAATATCTATTTTGGGGACATAGTTCTTAGCACAAGATTTAAACTCTTGCATATTAGAAACGATGATGTAATATTA
The DNA here is from genome assembly GCA_004027295.1 of Dolichotis patagonum. NCBI lineage: Eukaryota > Metazoa > Chordata > Mammalia > Rodentia > Caviidae > Dolichotis > Dolichotis patagonum. The sequence goes on along the minus strand of PVJX010001143.1, from coordinate 127,691 downwards.
ATGCTGGTTTCTAATAACGGACGAGTATTTTTTCATTTGAATTCAGATCTATTATTCTGCAATCAAGCAATTGGTAGGCTTCTTAAGCAGTTTAATAAATATATTGATTTAAATTTTATTAAGAATAACACTTTTAAAATGCAAGGATATACATATATTAGAGGTTTCTTATCTCTCAGATTTGCAAAACATGTTGATTTAAATTGAATAGTCCAAAGGGGACAAATTCATGAGTAAAAATGTGATAAATTATTTTAAGTACTTTTTATGTAACTACTTAGATGGAGCTAAAGGGCATTTCCAGCACAACAGGAGTCCTCTTCTGCAATAGAATTTTTAGAAATCAAAATTTTAGATGCTCATTTTGGGAGATGTCATATCTAAATAGCTGCCCCAGTGCCTGGGTTTCTTTTCAGTACCAGTATTATGGATTTTTCCTCTGGGGTTATCTTCTTAAATATAAAAAGCATTTTAGCTTTGAGCATTTTGAAGGGAGAACAAAACACAGCCTCCACAGCCTCACCCTTTTCCCCCAGCTTTTCTTATTCCATGCGGAGAGACATAACAAACAAACGATTACATGTTGGAAAACACATCTGAAAACAGAAAGGTCACGTTACTACCGAGTCCTGGGGAACATTAATCTGGTGTTTGGAAAACAGTTGACAGTTGAAGGTTGGATTTTCTCTCTTTTTTACTCAGAGTGGGGGTGGGAGGAGGAGAGGAGGAAGGAAGGTGGGGAGGAGGGGAGGAGGACAGGGAGAGAGAAGGCGGTGGAGACAGATCTTTTGAAAGAGAATAAAAAGCAAGAGACAATCTGGTGACTGACTTTTCACTTCAGACATGTATTGAAGGCTACCTACTTTTTATCCGAGATTTAACACAGACACAGAGAAAAAACTATAGGAAATAATAGTTACAGAACTGAAATGGCCGAGTTTGACTCCAAATGTATAGTGTTTGTCTTGTCCTAGAATAATTAATGTGAATAGTGAGATACAATCACAGTAATGAGGGTAGAGTTTGATGGACAAAAACCAGTCCCTTTTCTAATAGCTCACGGGAAGGTGGAAGTTGATCGCCAGGCTGTTTTCGTGCTACGGCACTGCTTTAAATCCGGTGCCATATCCCACCCAGTCCTTCAGCTGGGCTGCGCACCGAATTCCTCTCCGGGATTTAGTTAGGTGCAGGTAACTCACGCCTAGCTGCTGGGTGTCTAAACCCTGATACGCGATTCCTCTTATCTCACTCCGTGAGGTAGACTGAGAGAGGGGATGCGAATTGCATTCCTGGGGCCAGGACTGGAAATGGTCAGCCCGCAATTACACTGATAAACTCACTGACAGCACTACGGAATCTTCTTTACCAGCAAGCTCAGGCCTCATATCTCTGAAACCCATTGAATTTTTCAGGCGGGAAGACGGAAGGGGCCAGGAAGCAAGAGAAGGAATCTAGATTTGGGGTTTAAGGGTTTTACCAAAGCTGTGTGTAACCTCGAGCTTGTCACTTTTGCCCTGAGGGACTCAGGTACTCCCCTCTCCGAGCCATACACACACAATGAGACTGGAGGACGAGCTCTTGCGTTCTGACTGTGGGACAAAAATTAAGCCTTGAAGAACAGATGCTGTGGGCTGCTGGGGCTCTTCCTGCACACTGCTCCCGGAGTCTGTTAAAGTGCCAGCGTGAGTGTGCAGCTGTCTAGGAGACGCAGCTGGACAAATTCCAGGCAAGCACCGGGGCTGGGAAAGCTCGCGGGGAGCCCCCTGCGTCTGCCCGCTAGGGCTGTGTGGCCGGGGAGAGCGGGACCGCCCCACTGCGCGGTGCGCGGAAGTCCGTGTTCACGCGCTGCGACTCCGGGCGAGCGACCGAGCCTAACCCCGGGGTGCCCCGCTGCCCTGAAACCGCTCCGCGCTCGGCGATCGGGCCGCGGGATGACTCCTCCAGCCCGCACGCCTCTCCCCTCGCCATCCAGGGCTCGGGGATGTCAGCGTCCTCCTTCTTTACCGCCTTCGCTCTCCAGCCTCCGGGTCAAGCAAAAGCACGTCCGCTCCACGCGCCCCGCAGGCCCCCGGCGGCGAGCGCCGGCGCAGGTCCGGGCCGCGGCCCGCAGAGCCCCGGGGGCGGCGGGCGCCACCAGGCAGCAGCGGCCGGAGCTGCGGGGCCGGGGAGTGGGCGGCACAGGCCGCTGCCTCGGGGAAGAATGACCCGGGTCCGGTCTCTCGAAACACGGACGCCTCCAGGACGCTGCAGCGCCAGGCAAACCGCCAAGCTGCGCCCCTGTGGGGCAGCCAAACCGTTTCCCTCCTATTGCAAAATACTCAAAAAAGCAACATCAGCTGCAGAAGCGCAGCTCTCGCCGGCCGCAGCTCAAGCTGCCTCGCGGGACAGAGCGCGCGGGGGCGATGGCGGCCCGGCCGGTCCCTCCCCCGGGTCGCAGTGCACCGAGAGGAGGCGAAGCCGCGCTCGGGTCCGGCCGCCTTCCGGGTCGGCTTCGGGGAACCATCTCTCGACAAAACGCAGGACTCGGAAGCACTGCAAGGAATTAAAGGGCTCTGGCCCCAGGGTAGGGAAAGGTTCTCCCCGGGGAGCGAGGGAGGGCGCGACCCCTCCATTCAGTTCAAGACCTGTGTCAGCTTTGCCACCCAGGGTCCCACAGTGCACTTTCCCAGCCAGCTTCGCTCCAAAAGCGCGGGTGCGGTCTTGGGACGGAACGGGGCTGAAGGCGCCCTCCGTCTTCCCGCAGCCCGAACCCCCCGAACCCCAGCGCACTCCCAGGCCGCGAAGCTGAGGCGCAGGGAAAGCAGCCGGAGTCCGGAGACGCAACAGCAGGACGGAGACCGTGCAGCGAGGCCCTGAGGGCTGCAGAATCCGGCCTCTCCTTTACTTCGCCTCCTGCCTAACTCACCTGGAGGGGGAGGAAGTGGACGACGGGGAAGTGGTCCCCAAGCCTCAGGCCACTGACCCGCTGGGCTGTGGTGAAAGTCACAGAAGATACTAATGAGAAAACACATCAGTGGCCAGGGGCAACAAAGCTCTGAAGGAGACCGCCGTCCCTTACTCGAGTATATACGTTACTGTTTGGAACCTCGGACTCTATAGATACTGAGATAGGGTTAATTCATTCACGTGCCAGGACACTGTCAATCTAAAAACAATGGAGAAAAAAAGACCGAGTTTCTAAGAGAACTTTATCCCACTTAAAACAACATTAGCTGAAAGGGTCCCATAATTTTTATTAGGGCAGTTACAATTAAGATATTACATTTTCAATTTCATAACATTTAGTTCTCTTAGTTGTTTTTACGGTTTTTCCAAATTGATGATATTTTACTCTGAAGGAAGGAAATATTTCTCCTATAATACCGTGAGCAGCAAATATTACTTATATTACTTTTGGTTCAAAAATTCAACTTACGTAAAACAGCAATACATAAAACAATAAAAATAAGTTATATTTTAAAAATCATCATAATATATCCTCCTTAATAAGAATGTATTCCAATTAAACCAAGAAAGAACAGCTAACTATGGGTTAAACTTTTTGCTTTTAATTCCCAGACATGACTTAGAAACTAACAAATGCATATTTCCAAGAAATCATTAAACATCACAATAAAAACATTGGTATAATCTTTCATAAGACATAACTCACATTTCATATCTGGCCATATGAAACTGCCTTTTACAAATATTGCATTTTGGGGCTAGGGATTTAGCTCAGCAGCATAATAAGCACCTGCCTGGCAAGTAAGTGCGAGGTCATGAGTTCGATCCCCGGTACCAAACAAAAAAAAAAGCACTTTTATGAAATATAATTCATTATGATATTTATACTTTATAGCAAAGTAGGAAAAGGTAATATCACTTATCTTGCCCCTCCTAAATGCAGAAGTTTATGCGTAAACAGCAAACACTGAAATTTAAAATCTGAAAGAATCAGCTACTTGAAAGCCTCTAACTTTAGAGGTTGTGTGCTGGTTTGTCACTCTCTTATTTCTCTATTTTATGTATGTGCATATTTGAATGACTTCCATTATTTTTTCCCACAGAGGATGTGCTTACTAAGACAAATAAACTTTAAAATTCTTATTTATTTTGAAGGTAATATATGTTGTTACCATGAGACAAGTAAGTCAAGTATATTTTAGTCTCAATGTGGAGTAAGTCTAAGTCCAACTGTATTGTTGACATTGAAAGTGAAGGCCTCTGAGCCTGTGAAGATCACCTTTTTAGCTTCTCTTGATACTTGTATGTGCTTTGAATGTTTTTTGTCAAGCTGTCTATAGAATGTGTTTTCAATAGCTTTTATAGTAAATAATAATACTGAGATTAGAAAGCTAGTTTTATTCCAGCTGAGTCTCTGAACAACACAGCATAAGAGAGTAAAGACACCTACCCCACACACTGGCACTCCAAACTTCTTATCCCCAGTGCAACAGAAATAATCCTCTTATTCCATTAAAATGGTCACTAACCTTATATGAAAAAAGGCTGTTTAAATCTCTTACCTGCAGGAGTCTTGTCAATGTAAGAGGAACTGAAACCATGACTGTTCTGTGTTCTCTATTATAGTCCAGGGTTCTGTGATGTATTGCCTCGGTGAAGGCTGAAATAACCATATATGACTATTGCCTCTTGGGACCCTTATGAAAATGAGATATGTAGCTGCTTTGAATAAATGCTGTAGACCTAGACTTGGGAATATATTTGAGAAAAACAAATTGTTTCACATACCCTGGAACATAATTTAAAGCGTTATTTTAAACTTTGGTTTTTGTGTATATGTTGCTTTGTATGTGCATATTAATGTTACATTCAATCACAAAGATACATCAGAAATTATAGTACTTATGAAAATGCTACTTGAACCTGTTTTCACTTCAGGGGGTTAAAAACTGCCTCAGAAGCAATTGCATTGCAGCTTTTATTTTCCATCTTTAAAGACTGGTGTGAACTCCGGGTCTTGCACATGCTAAGCAAGTCTTCTACTAGTGAGCTCCAGCCCCTCCCTTATTCTTAAAACTGTTTGGCTGCTTCACAGCTGCCATGTAAGACTTTCCAGTTGTTTCCTAGGCTGTGTGTGTGTTAAGGTCTACGTCTGGCTGCCCCCAGAGCCTCACTTGCTCAGAGGTAAGGTCTTTGGAAGGTGCTTGGATTATGGGGTTTATTGTTGACTTGGTGTTAGGAGGTGGAGTCCGGCGGGAAGAGGCAGGTCACTGGAAGCACGGCCTGGGTTTACTTCCGGCCCGGGCTCCTCCCAGGACATGAACTTGCTCCTCCTTGCTGCCATGCCACAAACAGCTCTCCACTGCCACGCCCCTCTGCCAAATACCCTGCCTTCCAGCCAGCAGACACTGGACTGAACCTCTACAAAGTGTAGCTGAAATAAACCTCTCCTCTGTTAAGTTGAGGGAGTCAGGTATTGTATCTCAACAACGAGTAAATGACTAAGACACTGATTCCACTGAAATATAACGTTATTGTTTCCTCTGAATTAATATTTGTTTGAATATATGTGGAAATTTGTTAAAAATTATGATCTTTGGGAAAGTTTCACTTCTATACAACATAAATGAATTCTGTATAATGAAAAAATACAGTTTCAGGTAATAAAAGTAAGATTTGAATATCAACAGTGCATTATTTAAAATGTGTTAAGATATTGCTAATCTAAGACCAGCGTTATTTGAACAAGAGTAGTTTTTGTCTTTCTTTCTTTCTTTGTTTTCTTTTTTCTTTCTCTTTCTTTTTTGTTTTCTTTCTTTTTCTTTTCTTTTCTTTTCTTTTCTTTTCACAGTGCTAGGAATTGAATCCAAGGCTTCATACATGCTAGGCAAGCACAAGAATAAGTTATTTCAAATAACTACTGGCATACTGCTATATGCAATCTGTATACTATTTATTTGCTGATTTTAAAATAAAAAAATAATGCCATGAAAGAAATTTGAAGTGAATTACCTAGCAAATTTTTCCTATTCTAAATTTTAAGGTAGTAAAACATATAAAATATTTTACCTTTCAAAATATATTAGAGGGATATTCTAAAACTGTGATGATCACTTTGCGTTTTGTCCATAATTTTATATCAGAAGAAATATTTTTAAGAGTCATTAATACCTTTCCCCCCATGGAACAGAAGCAGGAAATCTTACTTTGTAAAAGGAAAAAAATGCGTTCATAGATATGCCTATGTGTATTTTTTTGCTTCCCTTGCTTAACTTACTGAATTGTATTAGTGAAATGCCTTTTTGTTACACTTTTTTCAGACTGTCAAATTTCTACTCATCTTTCAAATTTTTCTAAGGGTGATTAGGGAATCAGCACATATAAAACACTCATGATATACCCAGCATTTTGCTAAGTGCTTTAATTATTTCTTTTACAATAAACAGTAGCCCTAAAAATTGGATCTTATCAACTCCTTCTGTCCAAAGAAACAAATAAAATTCAAGCCAGCAATGGAAGATTGAAAATCTTTCAGTTTGTTCCTGTCACACTGCACAATCCCTGATCTCCTTTATCAGAATTAATAAGCCTTTCTTCTACTGTCCTTCAGCAGTTACCCTATCTCTTTCTAACTTTATCTTTTCTTTTAGTATATATTTGTCATATATATTGGCCACACTCATCACAGGAAATTTGTACCTATATTTAATACATCTTGATTCCTCTTTTCCATTCCCCTCCCCTCCCTTCAATTGTTCTTCCCTTACCACTTACAAAAGCTTTGTTTCCATTGTTTAATATTCTATTTTCTTTTTTATTCTTTTCTCTTTCTTCCCTTTCCCCTCCCTCTCCCTTGTTTCCCTTTTCGTTTGAACATGTTCTTCCTACATTCCAGTATTTACCCTCTACTATGCTCCTTATTTAGCCTTTGGTACCATATGAGAGAAACAATGCAATGCTTAAACTTGTGTGTCTGACTTATTTTGTTTAAAATTATGGTCTCAAGGTACATTTATTTTCCTACAAATGACTCATTTATCCTTCTTTATGACAGAGTAATACTCCTTCGTATATAAATATCATGTTTTATTTATCCATTCATCTTTTGATGGCATATGGGTTCCAAGATTCAAATATTACAAATTTTGCTGCTTTAAATGTAAATACATATATATCATTGTGGTGTGTTGCTTTTAACTTTCAGGAAGATACCTACGAGAGGAGTAGCTGGGTCAAGGGGAATCTCTAGTTCTGGGTTTTGAGGAATCTCTATACTAATTTCCATAGTGATTGTACCAGTTTACATGACTTCTAACAATGGAGGAGTTTTTTCTCCCACACACCTGTAGCCTTTTTTATTTGTTGAGTTCTTGATGACAGCTATTCTTCTTTGAGTGAGATAGAATCTCAGGGTTATTTTAATTTACATGTCTCGAATGAACAGTGATGCTGATCATTTTTCATGTATTTACTTGCTGTTTGAACTTCATCTGAGAAGTGTCTATTAATTTCAGATACCATTTTGGATTGAGTCTAAATCTGGGGGGGGTCCTGTTTTTTTCATTGTTTATATATTATAGATGTTAGTCATTTGTCTGAAGAGTAACCGATAACATTTTTAATCATTCTATAGATTGTTTCTTCACTGTTAGTTGTTTCTTTGGCTGTGTAAAAACTTTTCAATTTGATGTGGTCCCAGTTGTAATATTTCCTGTGAGATCATAAAATCTTTGCCTAAAGTCTTCTCACAAAAGAGAAGCAATATGATATCTAAAAGTGTGCATCTGATTTATTTCATTTCAGATTTATGGTCTCAAGATATATTCATTTACCTAAAAATGCCTCGAGTTTATCCTTTATGGCAGAGTAGTACTCCATTGCTTTTACCTATTTACCTCATTTTCTTTACCTATTCATCTATTTATGGGAATATGAGTTATTTCAAAAGTGGGACATGCATAACCATGCTTATAGCAGCACAATTTATAATAGCTATCTTGGGAAACAACCCATGAGAAAATACATATTTTCAATTAAATTCCCCATACCAAGGGGGAATTTAGTGCACTCAATGAGTATTTTTCATTTACATAGAAACTGTACACTGACTGCCTACTAACTTCTGTGCTATTTTAGGAGCACCAAGGAGCAAAACAAACAAATACATACCTGCTGCTGATGAAGTCAGGCCAACTTTTTCTAGTGAGTATGGAAATCATTAGGAGAAGACACTGTAGTTTTTAGGTTGTCCACTAGGTGGCAAAATGTGCAAAACCAACAGCACACTGTGGAGCAAAATTTGGTACAAAGAACAGTGGATACCTATGAAATTTTCCACCATATTTTGTTACAAATGGTTATTTTTGAGTGCTACAGTTAGTAGCTAACGATCAGAATACATCTTGTACTTTACAAAGCATTCTTTTCTAGAGATTCAACTCTTGTAGGAGAGAAGAGAAACAGCTGTATTCCTCAGAGGCCCATCTATAAAATCCCCAATCTCATCTTAAAGAACTGTTCCTTTCTCCCTCTTTATATTTCTTTGTACTCCAGATGTATAGATTGTAGAAATCTTCCTATGGGTATGAATGTCCAGGGTTGTTCAGGGACCCAAAAGTCTAGTATTAATTTATTCAGATTTACCTAGATCCACTGAGGCATCACACTTTAGTTAACTTGGGGGCAGGGTGAGTAGTGTTCCAAACACTGACCTCTTATACTAACAAACCTGTGGACAAGGGGTCAAACACATGCACCAGTAGATGCATGTTGGTATTTTGTTTTCAGAGACTTCTTAGTGAGGCCTAATTTTTACCTAAAAGAACAAAAATTACTTCTTTTAGTCAGACCTCCTCTTGGGAACAGAATGGAGATATTCTTCCTAAATGACATTGAGCCTTTATTCATCTTTAAATATCCCAGATTAAAAAAAATCTTCTTTGATAAATAGTTATACCATATATAGAAATATTTGCAGAGTCATCTAAATGCAGATCTTTCTTTGTTATTTGGTATATGAAGTAAGAATCTTTGCTTCTATATGAATGTTCTTTAAATACAAAAGTGAGCTGTTACAGATGACTACTGCTCTATGTGCAGATGCTATCTCCAAGTTAGTGTGTATTTTTTCCTAGGGACACTCATTTTTACTTACATATTTTTTTCTTACATATTCATTTTAACTGTGGTAATTCTTGGTATGCTTGAAGTGTATGGATCATAGAACATATAAGCTGATTTCTAAACTGGTTTTGACATTTTTGAATTACAAAAAGGAATTTTTGTTTTATACATAAACAACTGGAAATCTGTCTCAATTTTTTGTAATAAATATAGTTGCCTTAAAGTTATCAGAGTATGAGGGTAAATATTATTTGAAGGAAAGCTCAATTGTTCTCAATACTGTACATAAGCAGGCACGTATTTTATCTGCTTTGCTTGGCTTAGAACCCCGCATAGTTGAATTCATAGTTGTTAATAACTATGATTTATTTCACAGAGAAATTCTTTGTATAAAATTTACTTACAGATCTTACTGTAGTCAAGTCAAGGAAACACTATAGCATTACTGGTGAAAAGATTCAGCTTACTCTTGATTTTAACTGTAAAAAGGTATTAGGGCTGGGTGTGTAACTTAGCCGTGGACAATTGTTTAGCATGCATGGAATCTGGGTGCAGTCCTCCGCACTGGGGAGGTGGGGGGATATCACCTGCAGTTAGTGTGAATGAAAGACGACACTAATTGAGGGTGTCCAGGTACATAAAGTACATCTAAACTGAAGAAGTCAACCAGCTATTACACAATTGGCAAAATAAGAAAAAAAAAAAGACTCAAAGTGAAGCCTAGAGAGACTTAGGGATTTTATGTTTTTCTAAAGAACAGAAAAATATTTTCAAAACTAAGATTATAAATAACAGTATAGATTATAATTGGAATTTATAGAATCTCCTCCTCTTAATGTTTTTTGTTTTTGTTTTTGCTTTTGGATATAATTTTTATATAAGCATGGTCTTTTAACTTGGTTCAATAAACCAACCTATTTTTGAGTCATTTGTAATAGAGAATTGAGTGCTAAAGGGGCTGCTCCAATGTTACTGGTGATGAGAGGGCTTCATCACTAGGTATAAACATGAGCCGAAGGAAAACAACCCATGAGGAGAGCACTGGGAAAATACAGTTACAAATCACTGTTACCACAGACAGAAACATGGCAGTCACTCTTCAAAAACCCATCACAATACTAAAAAATAGCTTTAGGCAGGAAGAGGATCTTTATACATATTTTTTAAGGAGAAAATATTTTAAAATTCAGTATTTTCCTTATCCATAGAATACTTGCTAAACCAACATACACTTTAGGGAATATGTCAAAAGAAGTATATCTTTACAACTAACTCCTTATTTCAATTAATTTTTGCAGAATATAATAGCCCCAAATTCAATAGCAAATATTGTAAAATAAAAAGTAAACACTGTTAGGCTAAACCGAGGAGCAACTGAGACCACCGGGGCAGCAAAGTTGAAGCAACAGGCTAGGACTTTGTGCCCACCAGGTGAGGTTGGGCCAAGGGCGAAAAGACCTCTGGCCTTGAGCAAGGGGTGAGGAAATGCTTTTATAGGGGAGTTTAGGTAGGGGAGGGAGGTCCTGCTGAGGGGCTCTAGAATTTTGAGCTGATGAGAAGGCTAAGGCAAGATGATAGACAGGGTTGGGTACACGGGGTGCTGGCAGGCACAGAATGTCTCTTGCAGTTCCTCCTGGAACCAGCTCTTTGCAGGTTGAGCTGTGTGGGGACAGCTGCCGGCTTCCTGTTGAATGCCATGCCCCCCCCCCCAGGTGTGGACAACAGTTCTGCTTGGGGGAGTTTTTTCTCTCCTAGTTGGGTGGGGTCTAGTTCAGAGACCCAACAAACACGCTGTGGAAGAATATAAAGGACAAATACTACAATCACATGAGGCCTAAGGATGTAGCTCAGTGGTAATCTGCTTTCCTTGCATGCGCAAGATAATGGGCCCATTAAATCCCCCAGAAGTACACACAACAAAATAATGATGATCATAAGAAATACAACAAATAGTTGAAATAAAATCCTCTTAGTTTTTTTTTAACCAAGAAAGTTATTACCGTACTACGTAGCTTTAAACAAAACATTTCCTAAATTTGTGTATTTTTCTTCTGTTGAGCTGTTCTCAGTACTGCTATTGTAACTGCTATTACATCACAGTGTTCATGGCACATCACCACGAGCACATTCATGTATAAGAAAATAAGTCACCTGTCCTTAGTTCACAGGATGAAAAATTACAGTTGCACTCAGGTTTGTGTACTCAGTCTTAAGAGAGCTTTCAGTTGAACTCTAAGTCTTTCATGGATGTAAATAAAGTCACATTTATTTCATAGTATACTTGTGCAGGCTAAATGAGCTAAAGTATAAAATCTCTTAGCAGAGTACAATAAAAGAATAAGATACAGGTTAGCTATAATTTTGTTTTTATTACCATTATCGATGTTTACAACTTTTTTTTCAGGAATTTCTAATCGACAAATCCTTATGGTAATGATCAAGCTGCAAAATGAGCTCCCTTGCAGGAAATCTGAGTTATATAATACATTTCCAAGATGCTAAAAGAGTATTTCCTCCCAAAGTCAGGACTCTACTATGCAGAACAATACAAATATTCCCAGCTTAACAAAATGGTTTTTTATCATGAATATCAACTGGAAAATAATTTAACGATGTTTTGATTGGAAAATTTTACTCCTTAGTGAATTACACAATGTCTTTACTACAAAGTGTTTAAACTTTTATTATTGCATTGATCACATTATATTATGCTCAGCAGTAGGGTAATCATAATCATATATCCTTGCTTTATGCCTGTTGTCCTGACATACCATCTGGTTTAGTGTTTTACCACTCTCCAAAGTGTCCTGGCTTAGACAATAAACTTCGTATCCCCCAATTATAAGGCAGATGCCTGGCTGGGGAGGCTGAGCAGTGCTGGGGTGGTCCTAAGGTGAGTGTGAGCCTGTCTGACATATTGTTAAGGCTGATGACCCAGAGATGTCTGGCTGATTTGCATGTAGAGAAAGACTTTGAGGAGAAACTTAGGCACTGCAGACCAAAAGAGGAGAAACTCAGTTAGAAGGGCTCTGCAGGAAACAGTTCCTCTTCCCATCTCATAAGAACACAATGTATTCTAAGATGGTTAAGGTTGCAGAGAACAGCACCATCTTGCTTCTTCTAGGGCTGTGATTGCAAGTATATTAGAAGACTGCTCTCCAGTGACGAAGTGAAAGGCAATGAAACACAACACAGATGCTATTTCATAACCTAAACCTCATTGAGGCATGAAAGCAGCTAACTCAGAGTTTCCATGGCCTCTGAGAAATAATCAGGGCCAGTGGGTGACAGGGAAGTGGAAGCTGAATTTGTTTGTATCTTAATTGTCACTGCTGGGCCAGGGATTTAGCTCAGCAGCATAAGCGCCTGCCTGGTAAGCACAAGGTCATGAGTTTGATTCCCAGTACCAAAGGAAAAAAAAAAAAAAGCTAAATCTTAATCATCACTGTAAAATTCAATCTGAGTTGTAAACACTTATTAACTTATGGTATCAGTTATAGTGTGTTAACTAAAAAGAATATTTTTGCCTATGTTTTAAAAGTACAATTTATTTATTTTGGCACTGGAGAGTGAACTCATAGAGCACGCTGCCCCACTGAGATGTACCTCCTCCACTATACATAACTGATAGTAAAACATAGAAGTTAAACATGCTGATGTTGAATAGTGCATAGAAATATGCACTATTATAGTTATATATAGTGGCATTTTCATGTGTATGAAATTTTAAAAATTGGAGACACATTGCCATTAATATCTCTCTAAAAGTCCCCTCTCACTGTAAATACAGTTATCTTGACTTTCTCGCCACTTTCAGAAATAGTTCTGGAAGTCTTTTTCTTGTGTCTTTAACTCTACTGTTGTAGCTACTACCTCCATGTCTTGAATTGAGTCAAAGCATTTACTTTTCACAGGGATTTTGACAGTGGGGATAATCCAAGGGTCTTACGGTACCAGCCACTGTGAATAAGGTAGGTAAAGTCACACTGTAACAGATTTACAAAACTGCTTTTCTGTTGGATGGCAAATGGCAATAGCATTCGCTGTATTTTCAATTATAATTATGAAGACATCCACGAAAGTAGACTTTCAGAACTTCTTCAGAAAGTGGCAACATAGGCAGAATAAGAGGGTTCAGAGTGAGGGCAAGTACTTTGAGGGGGACTGATAGCAATGTCTTTTACTGTAATATATTTAAAAAATTTAACCACATATTTTTCATATTTTTCAACCACCTGCTGTACACTGTATAATCTTTATGTTGGCATAAACCTATTTCCTCAAACATTTATCATTTATGGTGAAAACATTCAAAATCCTTTCTTAGAGATTTTTGAAACATACATTATAATTATCTATAGTTGCCAAGAACATTTGGGAAGCTCAGCATCTTTCTCTGGCCAGGACATGGAGTAGCAAGAGGAAAACTTTCTGAACAGAGTAAGTTGGTTGTTTCATTTAAAATTTTTATTGTGAAATATTCTTTACATTGAGACAGAATGGTCCTTTTATATCCAAGGTATGTCACTATAGCACTTTGATATTTTGGAACATTGGGTCTGAGAACTCTTGTCAAAATCAGTTTGTTCAACATATATTTATCTAGATCATATTATTTGCCGTGCATTGTACTAAGTGCTCACAACTATGCCAATACATTCAACTTTTCTCATCATTTTGCCTACCATTTCTATGCTGAGGGCTCTCAGAATGTTGCCTTAGCCTTTTCCTCCCATCTGAGCACTGAGAGTGTCTTCTCTATACTTTAACAGACCAAAAGTGAACTCCTTCTCCTATCTACCATCTCAGCACCACTTCCTCTCCACCCCATCGAACATGGCCTATACCTGAATTTGCTGTAAGGCAACAGCTTCGGACTATTTGGAGTAACTTTACACCTTTATTTTTATGTCTGACAGCTGGCAGTGAGTGGGCCAAGTTCGTTTACTTCCAAAGTGTCTCTCAGATCTTTCTTCTGTCACTTCCACTTCAGTGTCTGCTATAGCTCAGATTTGCATCACATTTCACTTGGAAAATTACAAGTGCATAATTACAAATCTTCATTGATTACCTGACACTATATTGTATTATATTTTTAATGTTATATTTTATATTGACATTAGAAAGAGCTTCATAAAACAGATTAGAATGACACATTTCTTCTCAAAAACTTCAAGTATCTACAAATTAAAGTACCAACTCCATTCCAGCCTCTTTTCTCTGCAACCTATATTTTCCAGGCTTTTTTTCATTAAATTGTTGCTCACGCCTTACATTCCATTTCCAACAGATTACTCACTACTCAATGACTTTCATACTTTCGTTTCCATGCCTTCAATCATCTGTCCGCTCAGTCAGGACACAGATATAGTAACATTTTCTTCTGCTTTTCCTTAAGTTAATAACATACACAAAGTACATGGGAAACAGTCCCTCCTGGCCCTATAAATAGTCATGGGATTCTCCAAATGTCGCATTACTCCGAAGAATTGTGCTGATGTCATGTGTCATAGAGCTGATTATGGTTGCTTTCCTCCCATCAAAGCCCTTAACAAGAAGGCATAGTTGGTTTTTTTTTTTGTCTCTTTCACTGCACCTAGTACCTGTGTTCCTTGCACAAAATGGACCATCTTTAAGCACATATTTGAATATTTAAATTAAAACTGCACTATAATATAAAATAGTGCCTGAAATTTTTGACCTGTTACAGGTAGTTGGGGGCTACAGTGGTCTTGACTATGTATAGTAGAACTTCAGTATGTGAGAATGACTTTAGGTTTTGCATATAATGTGATGAGGTACATTAAAGCTGTAGCAAGTCCATTTAACAAGTGAAAGTATTAGGAGCATTCAGAGCCCAAGAAAGACAAACTGGCAACGGGAAGGGAAAAACATTGTTCAACAGTAAAACAAAAAGACACACAGAAGCAAAGGCTGGTGACTTTAGCTATCAAAGTTTAAATGTGTAATATTATCTCTATTGAGAAATACATGGCTATTATAGTCTGACCAAATATCCTTGCTCTGATTCCAGCATCACTAATCAATTTACTGTGAAGGTGAGGTGGTAAAGCAAATGAAGGTACTGAGCAGTAAGTAGGTTATTACTGTAGTATTTTCTCCTGTTCTGTATTTAAAATAAATGTCACAAAAATTTGCTTGAAATGCATTGACATAACCAGATTTCTCAGGCTGACAACCAGACCCAGAAACAATGCAAATCTATCATGGTAATAAATGTTCCCAGTGGGACAGCTGTTACACAGCATTAGACTTCACCTAATCTGCTATGAGCTTGGTCCCATTCAAGGATTTTTTTGTTTGTTTCTTTGACAATGGGAGAGCCTTTTTTGATGGACAATCCAGAAAATACTATGTGTTTTCCTTGTTCCAAGATATTGCCTACATTAGGTTTTACAGTTCATTTTTAGGGAAAGAATACATAATGAAGAAACTAAATTGCAATAACATTAAAAGTAACATTGAAAATAGGGTATATGAATTTGAGAATTTTAAAAAACACAGTAACTCTTTGAAAGCCTTAGGACTGAGAACAATGTCTGCTTTTGAAGAAACTCACTGCAGAGCAATGCAACAGGTGACCAGTAATACTGTTATAATCATGCAACTATTTCATTTTGCTCCTTTTATTGTCACCTCAGTAAAAACAGTGTCCTTGGGCCAGGGATGTAGCTCAGTGGTATAAGTATCATCTGCCTGGCAAGTGTGAGGTCATGAGTTTGAAAAAAAAAAAAAAAGAACAGCGTCCTTGGTAAATTTTGCTCGGCCACTCTGCTGGATACTCACTAGAGGTGTTGCTCTGGTAGGACAAGACCACTATTCCAACACTGTTCAACATAGTCACTCTTCATTTTTTTGTGTTGCTAAAAATTGGCAAATGTGTATTACGGTAAGTTTCTATGAGAGGAGTCCTCCAATGTCTATTTATTTTCAAGTCCTTTCTAAGATGTTCTCATTAGAAGAAACTTCTTTCACCTGAACTCTTTTTGACAGAGCTTTAAACACTATGATAAACGTTGATATTGTATTGGTATTGGTAACTGGTATAATTACAAATAATTTGTACAACCTTACTATAATTCAGTATCGATGTTTATTTTTTGTTGGTAACTGACATACAGTGTTTAACTATGGGGGTACATTTGTTTAATTTTCAGTTAAATATAAATATTGAATACAGTAATTTGTATAATACCAAATACAATACCAATACCAGAACCAAAAGGCGATCTAATAAGCCATATTCAACAATTTGGTTTTAGCTAATTGTGTCATTATCTTTAAACATATACACATGAATAAATCAAAAAGTTTCTTAAGTTAGACTATAACCATACAAATTAAAGTAAAAATTTCACTACAAATTTAGGTTATGTTTATGTTTAAAAAAAGTTTTCAAAAGTGAAAAATGATTTGACTTTTCAAATACTTTAAGTTAGAAAAAGAGGAACCTGAGCTTCTAAAAGTTTTTTTTTTTTTTTTACCTTTTAAGGCAAATTAAGGAAAGGGGGGGACATTAACAAAGATTTTTGTCTTCAAATAGTTTCCTTTAGGAAAATGTCAACAACTTAAATATTTAAAAAATGATTAACTACTTGCAAAGAGACTGAAAACAATATCTTAGGTATGTGTGTCCCCAAACATACATATTTCTGATCTAGACTTTTAAACTGTCAATATCAGAGAGATAATGCTATTGACGTGTACCTGGCACGAGTCCTTCAAGCTAATTTTCTCCCTGGAGAGTGGTTTTGGGCGACAGAGTGGCGTCCGGGCTTCCCAGGTTGTTGCCCTGACAAACTGCAGTGGTGGTAAAGTCAAGGAGCCTGACAAAATCTCATTAATCATTTTAAATTAATTCCAACCTTCTAGCCTGACCATGCCAAGAAGAAAGCTTTTCTTTTCTTTTCCCTAAACAAATGAAAATTACTTCAGTAAAGATTTGGTATCTTTCTCTTGCTGGTCTTTAATTAGGCAAGAACAAAATAAAATAATCCATTTTTCTAAGTTTGGAAACAAAACATTTGTTTAAATATGAATTAGCAGTTTAACCAAATGCCTTTTAAAAATAAAACAAGTTTTTAAATAAAAATCTATAAAAAACTTTGAGTGGAAACTGTACCAAGTACATCAGAAACATGGTCATCTTTCTTTTTTCAATTATTCAATAAATTTATTCATGGTAAGATACATTACCCTTAGTAAGATTTTGAAGAGGAAATTTTAAAAATCAATTGTAATATTTTAGTATATTTTATTCCAGTCTCTTCTTCCCATTTATAGGTTTATTCTTTGATTTGAATGGTAATTACATGTGTACATGTTTTTAATTTCCATAAATACATATCCATAATAAATGTTTTCCAGTGTTACATATTATAGGTCATGAGACTACATTTTGGTCTTTTTGACCAGCTCTAATATGGCATATGGTACATAGTATATACTTAAATACAGTATTTGTTGGCCTTTAGAACTTCCCCAAAGTTTTAGGCAATGTAGGTTATTTCCATTTATTTTTTCTTTAAAAATAATGTGACAAAAGATGCGCATACTCCTTTTTCTTATATTGAGTTATTCACTTATGATGGCATTCTAGAATACATTCACTAATGAATGCTTGATAGGAGCATGCAGTGTGTTAATAGTGGGAAGTTGAATTAATAGTGATATTTAAGAAAAAGTTCTCTTTGGCACTGGAAAATAATTCTAATCACAATGAATACATCAGTATTTGACATATGAGGATTTATGAATAAGTTTACTGTTACTGAACATCACAACCAATGATATTCATAATATTAATAAAGTTTAAAACAATTAACAAGTGACAAGATCAATTAGCTATTCTGAAAGTTAAAAATAGTAGACAAAGTAGCAATGATTCATCCAGGTGTTTAACATTAGCAGTCCTGGAGAGATGAATTTATATCTAGAATAATACATAGGCTGAACTCATTTTAATACTTTTAAAAGTTAACTAATATATTCTGATTTGTAAATTGTGGACACCTGACATATCTGGGTGTATTCTGAAAATCTGGAAATTGTAAAGCCACCTGTCTAAATGTTTATATAGAAGCAGAATTAGAGCCAAAATAATTCTCTTGCCAAAGCTAAATATCAAAGTTTTCAAGTTTTTGAATTTATCAAGAAACTGCTCTGGGCCTGTGGCCCACATTAGATATCAGGGGAGAGATAAGAACTGCATTTTCATCTGCAAGACTTGATAAATTTGTCTTGGAAGCAAAAGAATCTGAGGACAAACAACATTATATGAGGAGTAGTTAACAGATTTTCAGAACAGAAAACAAAGATCAGATGGTATTAGTTTCAACAAAAATTTACTCAACAAAAACATCGATGACAAATTTGGAGGAAGTTCTAAGTTTTTAAGAACTTTTTTCTTGATTCCCCTTCTCTCTCCTTTCCTTCCCTTCTCCCGCCTTCCTTTTCATTCCTTCTCACCCTTTCCTACCTCTTTCCACTCTTCTCCTTATTTTTCCTTTTTCTCCCTGTCTCTCTATTCTCCTACCTTGCTCTCTCTCCCTCCCTGCCTCCTTGCCTTCCTTTTCTTCCTCCATCTTTTCTTTTTTGCCTCTTTCAAAACATGATTTGGGTCTTAGAAACTCTACTTAGTGATCCTACAGGAATACACACTACAGGTAACCAGTTGGGAACATTCTGGGCTTGAAACAACACAGCCCTTATTGGGGAAGGAAGGTGTAGACAGGCTTAAGCACCCTGGGGGGTTCAGCAGAGCTTAGATTACACATTGAGTGAGGGAGTATTTGTCTAGTGACAATATAAAAGCCATTAGCAGTACTGTGATTTTCTAGCCTCAAAGAACTCAGCTTTGGGTGAAAAAAAGTTGCCTCAAGAAGGCTGAATATAGATGGGAAAAACTTAATATAAGTTCATAGAAAGTTCAGCATCTTTTGCTGGGTAGGCAAGTGCTGTACCACAGAGCCACACCCTCAGCCCTCGGCAGGCATCCTTTTAAACGCTCTTCTGCTTTAGCTTGTGGGATACCATCATTCTCCAATCCTTCTAAAGTTTTGGAGAACCCTCTTCCAACTCCATTTTCTCTACTGAAACCCAAAATGCTTTAGTTATCAATTGTCCCTTTTTACCCTACATACTCCCTAGATTTGTTTCCTTCTGCATCACTTAGTGTACTTTAAGTACTAACTTACATACTTTAATAACCAGCTTATATATCTAGCTCCATGTAGTTCTAATTCTGGCTGTATTCTCCAGGTGTAGAAGGTAAATATGCCAGGGGATCAAGAACTGCAGGGACCAGCGAGGGATGGGAAAAGAGGGGGCAAAAAAAGAATTAAGATGCACTACATACATGGTCAAATGCTCCACAATAAATATAATCATAATATCTTACAAAAGATACACAATAAAAAATGAGTATCTTGAAATTCAAACTATGCTAAAATTTGGATTCCTGTTTTTGTTTTGTTTTGATTTTCCCCCACCCATTGTTTCTCCTACTAGCAGTTGCTCATAATAGAAAACTTCCCCAAATCACAGAATGTTGTCATTTTACAGGGTTTCAAAATTTATTTTTCCTTTCTATATACTCTGCCATCTTCCTAGATCAGGCTTTAAAAATAGAAACTGACAAGTCAGGTGACTTTAACAAGGCCAAATCTGATGAAAAAGTCGGACTTGTCTAAAATCATAGTGATTGAAAGCAGATATGTACAAAGTACCACAGTTTACAGAGAAAGAATTTATGCACACTAGTGGTATGTCTGACACACTTTGAGAGCTTTGATACAGACATTTGAGATGGATCTCAGGTGAGGAGGGGAAATTTAGATACAAAATGAGAAAAAAGGGTAAAAAAAAAGCTTATAAAAGGCAAAGCACAGATTACAGTTGAGAAGTGCTGTTGATGAAGCTTTAAAGAGAAGCTGAGGCTAGATTCTGAAAGGTCTTATATGCCAGGCTAATTTTGTAAAGCAGAAGGAGACAGTGAAAAAGTGTCATCAGGAGATTGTACAAAGGTACAACTTAAAATCTGAAAGACAAAATATTTCCAAACCACAGAACTATGTCTCCAGAAGACATCTAGAAATTTGTGGGGACATTATTTGTGCATCACAATGACTGGGGGGATGCCACTAGCTTGTAGGAGGCAAAACTGGGCATGCTTTTATCTTACATGGAATAGTACATCCGTTACATACATTCTTCCAATAATGAAGAATATTCTTTACCCAAAGCAAGTGGGACTCCACTGGGAAACACTGAATTCTTAATTTACTAAACAATTATTATTACTATTATGTTTATTATTATGAATTTTTATAGAACTTGTTAAACATTTCTACTTATCTAGTTTTAGAGATAACCAGGAATAAATCCCTATTCAATAAGCTTCAAAAAGAGAATACTTAGTTGGAGAGGTTTAAGCTCTTTCAGACCAATTCTCCAAGAGATAAAACTACAAACTCTGGATGAAAAATAAAAACCAAAAAGTTGAAAGTAGTGAAAACAAATCCAAAACAGGCTGACACAAAGGAGGAGAGAATGCTTGGAAGGAGAGGATAGCATTAGGTGAGCTTCCTGTTTTTATACAGTCTAGTTTGAATCGCGTGGAGCCTGTGGTTTTACTGACTTGAATTACAGGACAGAGTCTGACATAATGACAGCTACCTCCCAAAGTGCAGAGGGAAATTCTGAGTAAAGAACCAGTGAGAGAGACACAAATCCCGTGCATGAACTTTGCCCAAAATTCTGGCTGGTCTCTGAGCATGCGCGCACAGAACAGATTCCACATGAAAAGGCCTGGTTAAAGAACTGATCTGAACTTTGAGCTGCCACCAATGGTAGGCCAGCCAGGGCTTCGAAGTGGGCGTTCAACCAAGTTAACTTCCAGCCTCAAAATGATGTTATTGCTACGTTTTGTCTTTGGAAAATTAATTAGTCTGAAGGTTAAAAATTGTACTTATTCTGCCAGGTATGGTGGTACACACCTGTAATTCCAGCACTTGGGAGGTTGAGGCAGGAGGAACACTATGAATTCAAGCCTAGCCTGAACTACAGAGTGAGTTCAAGATCAGCCTGAAATACAGAGACTCTGTCCCCCCCAAACAAACAAAAATTATAATTTTATCATGAAATTCAAAATTATGCATATGTGAAAATTATTCAGATATTTGCTTCAGAATCTGCAAATTATTTCCTACTAGTTAAAACATCCCTCTGATATTAAAAATATATTTGATTACCTTAGGTTTTTTTCATTGAAAAAACTGTCATATATCTTTATGGTTGTAATATTAACATCTCCTGTTGACTCGGAATCAGATTTGGAACAACACCAGGATTCTGTACTTCTGTAAGTTAGCATTTCTATGCATTACACTCTGTATCACTCCAAAGCTTTGCTCTTTATGTACAGGTAAGTTTTAACTTAGTATATAAAGCATGTCCCTTATTAATCCAGTGAGGTATATTTTAATTACAAACTAATTGTCAATTAAGTTATAATTAGTCCATCTGCTTTCTATGCAGTAGTATTTTTCTCTCATTACCCAATTATGCAACATCTGTTAATGCAGAGTTCATATCTAGCTATCAGCAGTACCCAGCAAAGGGCATAGTACACAGAAGACCTTTGATAAAGATGTACTGAATGACTAAATGAAGAGTATATACTAACATTCACATTATCCCCTTCAGTGGATTCTGAACATAGATCATCAAGATTAGGAAAACAGTCATTTGACTAATTCATTCAGATATAAGCAAGCAAAGATTTACCAGAGTTCTAATACTATTTTATTCTGCTCTTGTAAGTGTAAATCTTAAATTTGAACATACTTTAAAAAAAATCCTAAATGGTTTAAAGGACTTATCAAGATTTGAGTAACCTGGAAGATTTTAAAATGAAAAATCAAATGATAAATTTACATTATACAAATAAGTGCTGGTTTTGCATAGCAACATGATAACCAATCAACACTGTCTTCAAATTCAAAGAAACAGAAAGCTGGTATTGGTTTCTATCTGAAGTCAGATTCAACAATATTCTCTGTTTTAAAGACAATGATATTCTCTGATTTGAATCAAATAAATTTCAAAACTCAGATTGAGAGAAAATGAAACACTTTAGTTAAAATCTTTACAATAAAATAATTATGATTATAAATTTCTTTAGTTAAATATGTACACAATCTATTGTATTTTAAAAAATGCAAATGGATAAAGTTTTTCAGGCAAATCTAATGCACAGATACACCATTTTATAGAGTATAATGTATGTCAGTTTAAGATTCTTTTACAGCTGGGTCAGATAATGGCTCGGCTTTGTGCAAAACATAATAAGCAAAATTAAGAAAAGTCTACAAAATTATTTAGTTCCCCCAAGAAATTATTAAAAAAGAAAATAGAAAGAAAAAGAAGTTGTATACTCAAGCTTGACCGCATACAGAGGCTAGAATGACCAAAATGGTTATAACCTCACATCTGCTAATGAGTCCTTGGATAGCTTTAGTCTGAAGTAAAAAGTTAAAGTCCTAGCAATTGTGCTTTTATGCAGCCACATGGCCAATAAGGTAGATGTTGTCATAAAGGTGCCCTACAAAATCTTCACTAATGTTTTGAGCAGCACGACGGGTATTTCGAATAAATTCTCTTTTTGACATTTTATTCTTCACATGAGGGCTAGTGAGGTCAATGGAAAGTAGAATCAAAGAGTAGCACAGTACATAGACAGCATCTGGAAGGAAAAAGAAACATTTGAATTTATGACCTACTTTCAAAGATATTCCAAATGTGTTTATATCAGGCAAAAATGTTCATAATTTTAATATAGTAAGATTAGTTTATAACTAAACATTGCCTAGCCAACTCATTTCTGAACTTTCTAATTTAGCACTGACAGTCTCGTATCTTGGAGAATTCTTCAGTACTGGGAAAAGTGGGGCAGTTATTATAGAGTATGGATGCCAATTCAGTGAGTAGTTTCTCCAAAGTATTTTAGAATGGCTTACGAGTTTATAGTGAAAATCTACTTTAGATTTAGAAATTTTAGCATATTCTTTTATTTTTTGCTTTGAAATACATTATTTACACTGAACTGGCACTACAATACAGTGTAAACAGCTTTTATTTAAAGAAAAAAAAAAACAACAGAAAAAAGGGTAGCAACAATACAGCATTCCAAAGGAAAAAAAGAAAAGAACAACAACAAAAAAAAAACACTAAGAAATCACTACTTGATAAATTACATACTGTCATCTTGGAAATAGTTGTTCAAGTTACAAAATTAAAACCTACAATGTAGACATTCAAACAGTGAGACTGTTAACAGTTCTGCTCAATGATCTAACAAAGACAGTAATATGGTCATCTATCTTACACACTTAAACATACATGCAGTTATATCCTTTAGAGCACTTTCTTTTCCTCTCTTTTTTACAGTAGCAATTATACATTTTGGGTTTTAATTCTCCTATAGTTCTTATTACTTTTTACACTAGAGACACAATGTGATATTTATAAGTATGATTCTTATTTATTTCACTAATGAGGATGGTCTTAAGTTGTCTCCATTTACCTATGAAGGCCTCAAGATCATCCTTCTTCATAGCTGAGTAATATTAATATAGTCCTAATTCTTTTTTTTTTTTTTTCAGTACCAGGGATCGAACTCACGACCTTGCGCTTGTAAGGCAGGTGCTTATGCCACTGAGCTAAATATCCAGCCCCAACAGTTTTTAAGATTAGTAAATTAATATTGTCATTTGAGATTTATTTTAAAAGCCTATGGAATTTACATCAATTCAAGAGTAAATCTATATGGAAGAGATTCCCAGACTTAAATTTCATTCACCAAAGTAATTTTATTTATATAAACTCGGGGAAAATAGATGATTAATATTATAATAGTAACAAATTTTAGGATACTTGCTACTACTATGATACTGCTATTTTAGAATTCTGCAGTCTTAAGAAAGTTAAGTTAAACATTATATCCTGTAAAGCATGTTTAGTGAATTTTATATGATGTGTAAATGTCTTACAATCTCTGCTTAAAAAGACAGGCACAGTGCATTTTTTTGATATGAAGAAATAAGTAAAGCTGCATTAAATGAAAAAGTATGTAGGAGAATCAAGCAGGATCACATACCTATGCAAATATATATATGATATATATATATATATATATATATATATATATATACATAAATATATACATACACATGATAAGAGCTAATTGTATTAAATTTTGTCAGAAAAACATTGTTCTATATAAAATGTGTGGACTGAAGTTTTAAAAGTAATTTCTCAAGTTTTCAATTATACAAGTAACAATATTCAGCACTCAAGAACGATGTTAAAGAATTTACATAGGTTTGTCCAACTTTCTTCCTACAAGTTTATTTACTATATATAAATTCTATCTATGACTAAAGATCTACCTAAATGTCCCTAAATTAGGTACCACTACAACACTAAAACAAGTATTTTTAAATAGTAGAAATATTTTTACCCACAGTGAAATAATTTCTCACAGAAGACTTGTTTTTACCTAGAGGTGGCAAGAGACAGGGCAGGAACTAATGTGAAAAAAATATATATATTACATATATATCTGTGTGCATGTGTGTTTGCATGTGTGCATACTTACCAGGACTAAGGCCAAGTTCTCGCATTAAATCAGGATTACAAGCACAGAATCTATGTGAGAACTTTGTAATAAGAGTTTCAAGATACTCTCCACGCTCTTCAGGGGCATGGATATGACGAAAAAATTCTCTCAGTGCATTTGGTAAGAATTGATTTCTAAAATTATGCAAGGTCACAAGGTCATCTAAGACATCTCTCCTATAGAAAAAGAAAAGATTACAGCTTTAGTTAACTTTATTAAAAATGATAAAATTCATGTCATTTTTAGATAAAAATGTTTATTGATTGTCAGCTCAAACATAAAAATATATAGTCTTAAATTTAAAAAAAACACTTAGAAAACAATTTGAACTCTTTCATTAATAGGTTACACAAAAGTACAGTGAAGAGTTCTATCTGTGAAATAAAGAAAAATTTTCAGTAATAAGAATGTTTCAACTGTATTCCTAAGTCCAATAGCAGTAGGATTCTTTTTTTTTTTTTTAGGGCTAGAATATTTTTCAAGTTATGACAGTTAAGAGATACTTCACTCACATCAAGCCACATTTCTAGAGGTAACAATTATTTATGTAGATTTTTAAAAATGCCCACATATAATATACATTGCTTTAAATTTGGCTTGCTTTTTCATATAGTATACAGTTTTTTGTTTGTTCATTTTTGAGACAGGGTCTTGCCATGTTGCCAAAGCTGGCCTTAAACTCATGACCCTCCTGCCTCAGCATCCCCGAGTAGGGGGATTACAGGTATACACTACCACATAGGTCTACCACGTTCTTTTTAATGACCCCACAGTGTCCCAGGGATAGCAATCTTACAGGGATAACAATCTTTTTTAATATATACTTAGGTTATTTACAATTATAAAAATATTTATATGTTCTTGTTTTTAATCAATAGCATTCTATTATATAGTTATGCATTGTTACAATATTCTTCAATTTTACTGAATTCATCCATGAATATATAATCAAAATCTCCAATTTTTAACAATGACTTATGGCAGGGATAGACAAACGGTAGCAGTGTTAACTAATTTCTGATGAAAATTTAAGCTTTCTTTTTTTTTTTTTTTACCTTTCATCAAGATAGATTCTCAGTTTTTTCCAATTTAGCATTCTTGTACAGAAGATAAACTTTGCTATTTCCTTTGGTGAATCATCTAGGATACCCTTGGACATGAAGTAGTTTACCCCCTAAGGTAGAAAGACAAGTCTATGTAAATAAAATCAGCCTTTATTCATAAATTGTAACAATAAAGCAATAGCTGAACCATAGCTATAAATTCTTTTCAGCATCACTAGACTTTTTTATAGATTTACCATGCAAAATAAAAGCTAGAACCTGAACTGAAACTATTATTTATGTTTGACAATTTACATGCAATGAAAAGTAGGAAATTCAAAGTTAAGATTCCTAAAGAAATTTTAGTTTGATTGTTTGGCACGTCAGGTAAAACTAACTATAAAAAAATATGGCCTTGGGGCAGGGGATTTAGCTCAGTGGCATAAACACCTGCCTGGCAAGCACAAGGTCGTGAGTTTGATCCCCGGTACCACACACACACACACACACACACACACACAATGGCCTAGGGGCCAGGGTTTTAGCTCAATGGCACAAGTGCCTGCCTGGCAAGCTCAAGGTTTCGAGTTTGATTCCTCACACCCCTCTAAAACAACAGCAACAACAACAACAACAACAACAACAACAAACCTGGTACCCACTCCCCAAAAAGAAACCAAAGCAAAACAAAACAAAAAACCCCAGAAATATGGCCTAATTTGGGAGAGGACTAAGAAGAAACCACAGTATAGACTATAAATTAAGCCTTGTAACAAACATTTCCTATTTAAAAGGAAACATGATTACTCAAAGCTTAGGTGCATGTTGTAGATGCATGGTTTTGACAAAAAATAATCTCCAAATGAAAGATTAAAATTTTTATTTTGAAAAAAAAATTAAATTACTTAAAGTAAAGTAGGCCAAACTCAAGGCTGGCTCATGGGTGTTACTACTTTGACTTTAAGTGTTTTACAAAAATCTAACTACAATATACACCAAGGTAAAACATAGTAAGACAAACGGTTTCAATGTTTTTCATAGGATTTATCTTTGAATTTCCTTTTCTCTGCATGCAAAGTTTTCCAGAGACATATTACCCAGTTTGTATCTACTTTAGATTGAAATCAGCAACAACAAAACATCCACAGAAAAGTCAAACGCTGAAACCAGTGCTGTCTCACATATAAGGAGGTCACATTCAAATAAATGTCCTGGGTGGATTTGAATGTGCGGTTATTGAAATAAAAGGTAGGTGTATTTATTTCAACTTGCAGATATCCAGATACATGCATCCCCATGAACGCCTATGTCTGGATAGTAGCACAATGTGTGCAGCTAACTGGTAGAGAAAATGATGTATTGTATACACAACAGTTTTTACACATAAATTCCTTCATCCTGTCAGCATTTCTCTACAAACACACAGCATGCAGAAATACTGCATATTAGAATTTAAAAATTTGGAAGAATTTCTATAGACTCAAAGAAAAACTTTCTTGTAAAATGTTTAAATTAAAAAATTTAAACAGCATTTTGGTCCAATGAAGTGATGCTTTTGAAAAGTTAAAATTATAAACTGTAATTAAAAGATTTATAAAAACTAATTTTATGAGACTAAGAATAGTATCTTAATAGCGATGCTAATTTTTCATGTGAATTTTTGTACTACACAGGCAATTTCACAAGGCACTGATTTGAAAAATGTTTATTTAAAGAAAAGTGAGTCTCTTATTATCTCAATCCACATGTCATTGAGTCCTGGATATAAGGGTTAGAAAATGTAATATGATGAAGACAGCCAAAAAAATTGTTTAAATGAGGTTCTCAGCAATTGTGGTTGGAGGGGCCACTACAGAGATAGTAAAGCTTGTTCCATCCTTTCCTCCATTAGTTTGAACAATCGAGAGTTGACTGTATGTTTAATTGATCTGCTTTAGCAAAAGTTGAGTGAGTTTGTTTCCGAAATTTCTCAATGTAAAAGAATATTTTAGAATTATTTCCAGTGTTTCATTTTAACTGGTGACTAAAAGACAAAAAATGTAAACTAATATTTAATAGATTCTTTATTCATACTTAAATCACCATTTAAAATAATCCTAATCTACTTTTTAAACATTATGCGAAATAATCCACCAAGTGAGCCACTGAGTGGGATATAATTCCTAGTGACACATGGCATATTGATATTATTTGGTGCCTATTTAGTTCTAAATAATCTTTGTATTTCTTTCATGTAAAAATATACCATTGGCCGTTCCCTTTTGAAACATGTTTTTAAGAATTTAAATAACCTATCTGAATTCTCTAAACTCAGTCAAATATACTGTGTAGGAATAAGCACACCCACAAAGAATTTTAAGTCAAATCCTGAAAATTGGGGACAATCCTGAAGTAAACCAACTCTGTTCATTTTAGGAGGAAAGCCTGAGGTTTCTCTGGCAAAGATTACTTTAGGAGGGCTACCAAAGTGAAGGGTAAAGGAAAGACAAACAGGAAAGGGCCTGGAACCAAATCATAATTGTGTCTACTAAGCAAGCTGGCAATCATCTTTTTACGTAATCATGAAATATAAAAATATACTGCATAATATGATCTACTAAATAGTCATGTTTATTTAATAAGTTGTTTAAGTATTCTTCTTTTAAGTAAGGTTTAGAAGAAAGATACAGAGCAATCTCTAGGCCACATAGCACGTAATGATTAGTCACAACTAAAACGTTCAGCTGTGTGTGCCTACTTGTGGATCTATTTCATCTCTCAAGGCAAAGGAAATTATAAGAATTGGTATTAGTCTATACTAATACCAATATACATACCAATATAAATATAATTTCTAGTAGAAGGAAAGGTGCAGCTTGGTATAGTTCACAGGATTATAAGATCTACTATGTGTGTGACTAATTTTATGAGGCATACTGACAAACCAGATGCTATCTGGATAAAGGAAGTCAGAACCTCCTGGGATTGCTGAGTGGTGTAAAACTCACATTATATAAGGAGGAGTTGAGGGATGTACTGGTATTAAAGAAGAAAATATTTTTAAAAGAAGACAATATTTAAAAAAAGAAGATTAAGACCTTAAGACATCCTAACGACTGTATGTTTTAAGGAAATAGGAGCAGCCATTGTATGTAGTCTTAAGTAAAGTTCTTAAATTCTCTTTTGTGCCTGGAATTCCTTTGCATATGGTGAAAACTGTGGAACTCCTTCATGTTATAATGTGTGCATGCCGCATTTACAATTTTTAACTTTATTTTGTGTATGCATTTTAAAAATACAAATTAAACACCTCACACTGGTCAAAGGACTGCAGGTTAGGAATCTATTCTAGATGTGTGAAGGAGTATAGACAGTGCGTGTCAGTTAATGGGTAGTGCTACATAAGGAAAGCCATGCTTGAAACTACAGATGAATTGTTCAAAAGCCAATAGTTTTTCATTTATTTCTTTTTTACACTTCCAAAATAAACTTCAGGCTTACTATTTACTTTGTTTATATACATTTTTTTTTTTTTTTTTTTTTTTTGGTACCGGCGATCAAACTTGCAACCTCACGCTTGCCAGGCAGGTGCTTATGCCACTGAGCTAAACCCTCTGCCCTTGTTTATATACATTTTAATTAATTTATGAAAGTTAAATTCTGCTCAACTTTTAGAATTAAGTTGTTGCAGTCACACCACAGTTCCTTTTTTTTACTTGTAAGGAGAATTCCAAGACATCCTTGTCAGATCACTGTGAGATAAATTATGGTGGCATCAGTCCTATGATGGGTTGGCTACACAGCATAATAATAAACTCTTAAATGACATATAACTACCGGCCAAAACAGATGTTCTAAAAAAGCTGCCCTGTTATTAAAATAGATATTTGGCCTCATTTTTCCTTGGAAAATGTATATGTGTATTAAAAAACAAAACCAATTGTCTATATCTTTGCTAAAATATATTAAACACAAATACTATATGTCACATTCAATAAGTAACAGTAGTATAAGACACAATATTGCACTTAAAAATCTAAAGTTTATCTGTGGCTATGTGACAGTTACAGAAATAACTAGAATATATGCATGTGACAAATCTATTATGCATGGAAGTTGAATACAGTTCTAAATAAATGTGCATGACAAATTAATGTTTCAATAGTTCAGTGAAAGGAGGAAATTTTTGGATAAAATTTGGAAAAAATGCTAAGAGTTACATGGCTCTGTGTGAGGGGAACACTGAGGAAAAAGTATTGCAGTTAACACTCTGTTAAGTAAAAGCAATATAAAATAAAAACTCAGGTAATTTTCAGGAAAGATAGGGAGATAACTGGTTTGAGACTAGGTCTGAACTATGCTGTGGTAGAAGTAGCGTGGAATTTTTTTTCCTTTTTTTTTTCTTTTTATCGGTACCGGGGATCAAACTCACAACTGCGTGCTTACAAGGCAGGCACTTATGCCTGCTGAGCTAAACCCCCAGCCTTCACAGCACGGAATTTAAGGTAAGATTTTTTTTTCTATCCATATGTACCTGCAAACCTCTGTAGGACTTTTTAAAATGATGAAGCAATATCTTGCAGTATCAATTTAACAGTACAGTTTTCTTTCTTCGGTCATGGTTTTGCTTTCTTATCTTTTCAGTTATGTACATTCTTTTTTTTTTTTGTACTGGGAATTGAACTCATGACTTTGTGTCATGCTGGGTAGCTATAATCCCAGTCCCCATGCAGATTCAATTGTGATCTAAAAATACTATGAAAAGTTTCAGAAGTAATGCATATACTTTAAATTGTGCACCATTCTGAGTAATATAAAATCTGCTATGACAGCTATTGCTGATTTAATATCATCCTCCTTAGAAGTCCTACTATGCTTCTTTTGTTCTACTACCGTTGGTTCTATCTATCACATTGTGTTTTATTGGAATTTGAATATGTGTGATAGTTTAAAGAAAAATTTTTTTTATCGAAAATGAGATATTATAGTACCCATTGATCATTTTCTGTTATTTGGTTCAGAAAGCCCCGTAATTCTTTCACTCTATGCATGGCTTTATACTATTGTGTTGTGTTTGATATTATTATATTTGAAACTATGCTCAACTATAGCAGAGTAAATGATATGGTGATAGCTACTGTTGATGTCCGGTTGTCTTAATGTAAAGTACTGTGCTGCCTATGTTGTCCTGTTCTGATCTGCTCTGTACTGCCCCCTTTTGTTTTATTCTCTTTCAAAAAAAAAAAAATCTGCTGTCCAGCTCCATCCCAGAGTATGTATCCTCCTTGTATGTTACAAGCCCATTAGTCACTTTGTAGCCATCTTGGTTATAAGATCTAATTTTGTGGTATCTGTGCTCTGTTCTTTACTTGAGAACAGCCCCAAAGCATTAAGAACAGTAATGTGAGCAATTCAGATACGCAAATAGGAAACCATAAAGTGCTTCTACATGAAAAGTTGAAATTACGAGAAGATATTTTGAGACGGAAAGTATATTTATATATCTTTCATTACAAAGAATTTTTATGATTGTTCTATTTTATGGTGATCATTTCTAATAACTTACTGTGCCTAATTTGGAAATTAAACATTATCATAAGTATGTATGCAAAGGAAAAAATCTTAGTATACATAGCTTCAGCAACAGCTACAGTTTTATAAATCCACCGGGTTTCTTGGAATATATCCCCTCTCTTGAATAAGGAGGGACTATTATAGTATAAAGAGAAATAATAGAAATAAAGCCGTGGGCCACTTAATTGTTCAGGAGTGAATGTGTGATAAAACAGAACTAAAAAGGAAATAACAGATTTTAAAAAAACATATCACTAGAACTCCATATACTACATAAAAGAAGTAAAAGAAATGAATATACTTGATAAATATGCTGGCCATCAGGCCAAAGGACAGTAAAAAAGAACATTAATTCATGTTTGTAGCTTAACAGAGAAATGACTGACAAAAAAAAAAAAAAAAAAAAAAAAAAAAAAAAAAAAAAAAAAAAAAGAACACCGAAACTGATTTATGGGGGCAAGTTATAAAAGGTGTTGATCTGGAGGACACAGCAGTGAGTTTGGACTTAGAATGATGACTTTCTAAGTCATGATGGTGATGATAAAACTAAAAAGTCACAGTACATAACTGGCAACAGTAATAGGGTATAGAAAAAAAAGTGAATATTGTAAATATAAATTAAGGATCTTGAATAAAAAGGGTCAGCAGGAGAGACCATGTCAAACAGTACAATAATGGCCCAGAGCCAAGAGTCTAAGATTTAAAGACGCAAAGGGTGCTAAATATACCTATATAGTGTAGTTCAAAGAGCATACTTCTCAGAAGAGGGACTAAAAACCTGGGCTCTGCCATTAAACGATGATGTAAATATAAACAATTTACTCAAACTTTCTGACCCTCAGTTTCCTAATCAGCAAAAATTTTAAAAAGCTAACGTAAAGGCATTAAAATGTCTACCAAAAGAAATACGGCTAATATTCTTTTCTTTCAGATAGCACGAGGAGACTAAAATGGGAATAAAGAGGACACTGGCTTTGGTGACTGGAAGAAAAGTAAGCAGTGACTTTTAAGAAGTCTCTTTCCAGAGCTGTAGCTCGAGTCTAAGCAGAAGTCTAAGGAATGAGCTCAAGGTAAGGAAACTAACTACAGCCTACTTGCCTGAAAACTGTGTTATTAGTATGAAGAGGGACCCTTTGGGCAAAAAGAGAAAAAATCAATGCTTCTCAAGATAATTTTTACCTCTGCATGTCAGTAAATGAAAGAAAATCTGGAAGAAAAAGACTAACATACAGGAAAAAATGTTATTACAGGATCAGCAAAGCAAATGAGAGAGCGGAGAAAAAACCTAAAAACACAGTTGGAGAGCATAATGTTTTCTAAGACTGGAGGACAGGGTAGTAGAAGTGGTTCAGAGACAGTTACATTAAGAAAGCAGAAAACAGCAAACAGAGCCCATGCTGGTTTCCTCCTGAGGAAGACTAAACAATTTAGGGAGAAGTAGGAGAGAAAAAGTTGATGTGGGTCCTTGAGTGTGAGTGAAGATTTCTATTAGCAACAGTGCAGGGGAAAACCGAGAACCCAGTAGAATAAACCAAAGCAGTACCAAGAAGCAGTAAGAATCTAAGTGAAGTCCAGGTGAATTAGCCCCATCTCAAGTTAATATTAAGCAAAATCTACCACATATACATTCCAAACAAGTAAATACATTATTTTGGGACAAAGTGAATTCTAGAAAATTAGGCATGCAAAACCAAGAGAAAAATTACAAACTACTGGTACTGAATGTACCAGTAAAATTTTAAACACAAATTATGTAAGAAAAATTGTGTAAGAGTTGGTATCAAAGAAATAACTAATATTAACAATTGTCATACCAAGGAATATCGATAAATTGTTATCTTAAAGAATAGCTTTTAAAAACTCAAGAAAAAAAGGATTTAGCTGGCTTTGCTCATCTTGTCCTTTTATACTATGTAAAATCCAGTACCATGATGACAAACTTGTTCATACAACACCACGTGATAGAAAGCAAACTGGACACTGCATTTAATTTTACTTTCAAAAGAATACTTTGAAGATGTTAAAAAATAATCCTTACCTTTTAACAATAAGCAATTATATAACAAAATAATTCTATCCATATTTCTAACTTTTTTTTCAATATGAGAAAAGATATCTATATATCTATATCTGTATCTATATAAGTTTTCAGGTATACATTTCAACCATAGTGAAATGAACAAATGAATTTTAATTGAACTATAATGTCTAAGCAGTAAAGTAATAAAAAAGAAAGAGACACAGTATGTTGTAAAAATTTTACTTTCTGGATAGAAACAACTGACTAGTAGAAGGTCAGAGGGAGACTTTCATTGTCTTGTGTGAACAAAGCAGCAGCAATGACCAAGATGACTGCTTTCATATTCTTTCTTTCTTTTCTTTTTTTCCCCTAAAGGCTTTCATATTTGCTAATGTAAATGTACAATCTATTAATTTTGTGCAGGTTGGCAGTTCTCATTCATTTTATCTGATCAGAGAACTAAATTAAAGAATTTAAAGAGAAACTACAAAAGTTGTACAGTTGAGAATAATTTATATAGGGAAATTTATTCACAAATACAAAAATCAAACACCTTGGTTTTCTACTTTCAATAAAATAAACAGAAGATTTATTTAATGACTGAATTTAAGACTTTTTTTAAAATCTTTTTTGAGACAGGGTCTCACTACACAGTTCAGGCTGGCCTTGAGCTCACTTTGCAACCCAGGTTGGTCTCAAACTTGCAACAATCTTTCTGCCACATCCTTCTGAGTGCTGGGATTACAGGTGTGCACCACCACACCCAGAAAGACTATGGTTTTATAATGTGATTTCATTTCAGTATGTACACTAAGTTCTGTAATGTTTTGTCTCTTATGTAAGTGCCCTGTCCTTTGCTTAGCATCCTTTAGCACATAGCTCAGAAATGCTCCATATGATTATTTATCTATTTTTGTGGTACTTGGAAATAAACCTGCAAGGCAAGGACTCTACTCTTGAGCCACATCCCAGCTCCTTTTTATTTTTATTTTAAAACAGTATCTCACTAATTTACCACTGATTTCAAATTTGTGTCCCTTCTGCTCAGTCTCCCAAGTTGTAGGAATTACAGGTGAGCATCAGTGTGCTTTTGAGAATAATAAAATAGTCACTTCAAAATAGATTGCTTTAGAGAATCTCTAGATGCTCTGCAGAAAGAGGTAAGAATGGGTCCTGAAAGGTTGTCCGTCCATTAAATGTTATATCTATGTATAACTAGTAAACAGCAGACCTAGGCAGAGGCTTTTTAAATCTGATATCCTCTGATCTGCCTAGAAAGGATATTCTCACTGAAAGACGTGATTGGGAACCTGATTCCTGGCTTGACAGGTGTCATCCTTTATGTCAGTGGCCCCCAGCCCTTATGTATTTGCATTTTGCATTTGTGATTGGTTCATTGTCTAGTGCTTGCATTGGTGGTATCAGTGCTACAAGCCTCCTAGGGGGTGGAGCCACGATGTGATGTAATGGCAGAAGAAGGTGTGTCTCGCTCTCTTGACAGTTTCTGCTTGCTGTTTGCAGCCGCCATGAACTGCGGCCCCGCCATGCCACCCTACCTTGAAGCCAACTGAATATGGACTTGTCTTAGTTACTTTTCACTAGTCGCTGAGACAAAATAGCTGATGCCCAAAGTTGGGAAGGGAAAGGTTTATTTCTTACAGTTTTGGGAGGTTTCAGTCCATACTCAGTTGGCTCCAAGGCAGGGTGGCATGGCAGGGCCGCAGTTCATGGTGGCTGCAAACAGCAAGCAGAAACCGGCAAGAAAGACACACCTTCTTCCTGCCATTACATCACATCCTGGCTCCACCCCCTAGGATGGTGTAGCACTGACACCATCAATCCAAGCACTAGACAATGAATCAGTCACAAATGTACAATGCAAATACATGAGGCCTGGGAGCCACCAACATAAACCATGACAAGACTGAAACCTCCAAAAACTGTAAGAAATAAACCTTTCCTTTCCCAACTTTGGGCATCAGGTATTTTGTCTCACTGATGAATAAAAAGTAACTAATACAACAGGCAATCTTCTGATGACTACTCACTGGGAAGCCTTTTCTGCACAGTAAAGGCAACCTCTGTTGAGCCCATTTTCCTTCTGTAACTCTTCCAAAAGTACATCACTACCTCTCCCAGAGTCAAGCTCCTCTTTCTTTCTGTAACTCAAAATAATACTGAAGCTTCAACCATCTGGCCCTTTCTTGAGTCCCATAACTTGTAGAGGGCTCCTGTGCTTCTGCACATTAACAAATTTGTATTCCCTGCCCCTGCGGTCAATCTGTCTACTGCCAATTTGCTTCACAGACTAAAATCACCAAACCTTTAGAGCGAAAAGAAAAAATTTAAAACTTCATTCTATTAATGATAATCTAAGATGGCCACACATAATTGTTATTTCTAGTCCAGATAACATATTCCAAGGCAAAACAGTATGTATGAAACAGTGGCTAATCCTTTCCAAGTTGTCCCTTAGTTACTTTCCTCACTTTGTCTAGCATTTCAAATTCTAAAAAAAAAAAAAAAAAAAAAAAAAAAAAAAAAAAAAAAAAAAAAAAAAAATTGCACCTAAATGGCTAATGCATTAACACTAAGTAATCTTTCTCTGGACTTACAGAAAGACTTTCAGTATTTACAGTAGAGGATAGAGGATGCTGAGTCACATGGGTACCTGGACTTAAGCTAGAAGATGTCACCAGGGAATCTCATCTAAAAGAAAGGATTGCTACAGGAAAACCTATAAAAATACAGAATGTCTCCACCAGAATACCTGGTGACCTTAAGATTAAAGTATATCAGAGTGTGTAAGAGAACACTAAGCTTCCAGAAAAGCAAGGTGTCCGCCTAAGGAATTACAAGAACTTGTCCCAGGAGATCAAGGTCAATTGCAATGTTCCAGGCAGAAAAAAAGACAGGCTCTGGAGGACAAAGATTCTCCTTAGCACACAGCCTTTCTGTGTCCCTTATCCCACTGCACTTCCTTTCCCTCCATGAAAACTCTTTTGTGCCTACCCGTGAGTCCGCCAAGATGGCCTTTTTAGTTAGGTTCCATTCTTCCAGCCTCTCAGGGTGCCTGTTCTTAAATAAACCTGATTTTTGTTCCCACCAACTCAGTCCAATAACATGCCCAAGTGGAAAGATAATTTTATAAGAATAATAAATTTTCCTCTTATGTAGACAGCCATAACTAAGCTATCCATTTGGAAGGCTCTGTGTCAGGGAACAACAAAATTGGAAAAAAAAAAAAAAGTAAAGGTAATTTTGATGTCAGTTTGAAATGTGAACTAGAGATTTCAATCTCCTTTTCCCCAGGAAGAACGAAGTACTGGCTACACTTGCATGTGAAAAATGAAAGTGAAAGAAAATATATTGATATCTACTGCACATCTACTGCAGTGAATCCTAACATCACATTTCACACAAAAGATTATGAAAAATCTTCAGTTCTGAATGTGGGATATAAGAAGAAATTAACTTATTTGTGGATGATGTTTAAACTGGCAAAGTTAGAGCTTGCCAGACCAACTTATGAAGGGCTTTTGGTACTGAAATTAGGAGATACTGAGGAACTGCCAGCTGCAGTCACACACATGCCTGAATTTACTTGTAGCTAGAAGTCAACAGGAAATTTCACGTAAAGGAATGGTCTTTATAGGAAAATCTGAATATGGAAAATTCCCTCCAATAAAGTCTATGAAATAAGAAGGGGATGCATTGGACAGATTTTTCTGCCTACTTTCCAAGAGAGAAAAAGCAATGACATCAGTAAAATAATATGAAACTTACTATAGTTTTAACTCAATAATTAAAAGTCCTATCAATTCGTTTAAAAACCTCAAACAGAAAATGTGGTATATCTGGGAGTTCTAATATTTCCTATAAGAGCCACAGAATGACTGGGATGGATTAATAAGACATGATACTTTCCAAATTATAAATTACTAGTAACAACTATAATAATCATATTGTAACTATTACTGAGGAAGTTGCTATTAGCTGGAGAAGAATCTTGGAAAAGCCAATTCTATTTCTAATCTGTCTCTAAAGTGGAAAAAGGAAAACATAATCAAATTATAAATATAAAGTTCTATTAGGTTAAGGTATGATTAATTTATTTTAATGAAAAATGTCAGCTAATTTAGAACTTCTGCTTCATAAAAATCATACAAATACTGCACTTGCAGCATGCATATATAACTAACTCTGATAAATAAAAATGTAATTTTAACATAATGTCTTGATTCTAACATACATTTATAAACTTAACATCTCTGAAATAATTTTGATATAAGTAACAATTTTTGAAAAGCTTTAAGAGTAAACAAAGAAGCAAATTTGGATTTAAATGGTAGTTTTGGGCTGGAGATTTAGCTCAGCAGCATAAGCGCCTGCCTGGCAAGCACAAGGTCATGAGTTCAATCCCTAGTACCACAAAAAAAAAAAAAAAAAAAAAAGGTAGTTTTACTGCCTGCATATATGTATACCTATTTATGTAATGAAAATATTTGCTCATGCTACCACCATTTCAGCTAAGACACATGGTTTAATCGGAACATAATTTTGGACCTCTAGTTACTGTTTAAGATGTCTTCAAAAAGATTATAATAGGAAGCATAACTGAAACACAGTGTTTATTGGATGGTCAAGACTATTTATCATATGTCACAAAATAAAATTAAAGGCAAGGGTATTATCAAAGCTTAGAGATAACTATGTAACTGGTGTACTCCGCATGAAAGACTCATTATTCCGGTATCAAGTATTTACTAGAATCTACAAGTTTTAGAGAAAGTTCATGGCCTAGCGCAGCATCTGATTCCTCAAAGTTTAGGCTATTGTTGTTGTACCTGTAGTATAAATACTTAGGTATACTTTGGTATGGAGTTAGAAGCATGAAAGATATTAATATAGCATTTATCTTCATAGCAACATGTTAAAGGTATTATTATTGCTTCATTTTACAGATGAGTCTGAAACACAGAGTTCAATCAAAGTCATATAACTAGTAAGAGGTAGAGATACTTCAATATTTTTAAAGAATATTTGAAGTTATACATGCAAAGCTTCCAGCTGACTTTCAAGAGAAGCTACAAACTTTTAAGGGTTATGTAATTTTACTAAGGGAAAAAAGAAATAATACCAAAACAATCTCCTCTTCAAATTTATGGATAGGACCTAATATGAAGGGTGGATAAAACTGTAATACACTTAGAAATATCTCAAATTATAAATTTTCCAAAGTCAGTCATCGGTCCAAATAATCAAAAGCAGTAGATTACTCTGATGCCATATTTAACTGCTAATGGTCAAAAATGGTTTACAATGAAGACTTTGAGAAATGTACACTACAATTAGTTTGTTAAAGACATATAATAACAGTATGCTCCTTCATATTCTCATATGTCCAAAGCTGTAATTGTGTTGATGGATGTATTATAAATAAAAGTATGTAAGAAATGGGGAAATGTTGCCCTTTAGATTTCTGATAAAGCATTCATATTTTTCAGTGACACCTACTGTGACATTGGTACTAGTAGTTGCTAAATTCAATAGGAGAGACAAGCACTTTCAATTATTATATCCAGAAAATGATACTGTTTCACCAAAACTGCAGTTATATCAGATAAGGAAAAAATTTTGGAGGTAGCAAAATGATCAGAGAGGATATAAGGAAAACAAACATTTTTGTGAAATGGACTTAAAATACCACAACATTATAAAGTCTCTAATTGAATTTACTTAAACTGCTAACTAAAAGTTAAATCAAAGAAAAAATTATGCTCATTTTAGTACTTAATACATTGTTTGTCAAGATACTAATTTCAGTTAATTGCTACTCCCAACAAGTCGTCTTCAATGAGATAGCAAATTAGTATCTCTCACAGCATATTAAAGAAAACACAAGAAAAGGCATCAAGTGGTTTGATCAATGGATAAACCATCAGAAAGTTGTTTCTCTTTAAAACATTCAAAATGCTTTTCTTTTGAATACTCAAACATCTTTCTGTAGACTGGTTCTAAATCATAGGTTGCAATGACTCTTGAAGATCAGAGGGTGGGGGTATCATGCTGCAATATTAGGGTAAGGTGTAAAATAAAATCAACCTAATAATTTCATGATAAAGGTAGGTTCTTAACTATAAAATCATCTTGTGGCTCAGACTAAAAAGATAGATATGATAGATAGACAGACATAGCTATTCATCTATAATACATTACTCTCACAAAAATCAGTGGCCTCCAAATTAATATTACTTGACTAGTGACAAACTGAGTGAAAGTATTAACTCCACAGACAGAGGATGGTATCCACTGTCTCAGAGGCATAAGCTTGTACTTTGGTTCTATTGCTAATCAAGGAAAAGGGGCTTTAACACTGAACATGAGCATTTTAGCTCTTTTGAGTAAAAAAATTTTATAAGGATGCTAATTAAACTGTTGTGTTTGTGACAGACTGCTCTAATAATAGTCAACCAGCTCCTTTTGTTCTGACTGAATTCTTATCAGTAAATCTGGGGCTAAATTAATTGACTTGTAATTAACAATGTTTTAAAATAATTTGCATTACATATCAAATTCATGTAAGTATGAATGATAATAACACATCATTATAGTATGGGTTACAAATAATAAGAACCCTAACTCAAAATGAAGCAAAATTTTATTTTTTACTTTAAAAAATAAAATTACCTTGTATAGCAAGAATTTATAAACTAATAGGGCTTCAGAGTTATTAGGCTTATTGATGGCACCTTGAGTCCCAATTTCTTCTTCCCAATCTGCTGGTCTCAATGGGTTGTTAAATGGTGGCAAGATGGCTGTAGGTGATCTTGTCATTGAATTCTCATACAATGCCCAGTTACATGTGGCACCTGTGTGTGTTCATGCACCCGTGTGCACACATACAGAGTACTACTCTTTTTAAAATGTAAAAATTCTTTCTTTGCACACATCTCTAGTCTCATGAGTGAACTAGATTATATCAATGTTATGGAAGCCAAAGAGCAGCTTGGAATAATCTGTATTCGACACATGAAGCCGAGAGTGAGGCCTGCCATTCAGCTAGCCGAGGTACTTTGTCTACTGGGAAGTCAACATATGCAATTAGGCAACATAGGCCCAGTGTGAATTTATAAAAAATACTTTTACTATACAATAGTCATATCGAAAGAATTTTAAAATAACTTTTGAGTTCTACCTAGATCCTTTTTTCCCTTCACTGTGCAGAAGTAACCATTTTCCTCTAATAATGAGGTTTAACAACTACCTTCCCCTTGGGCAGTTTTTTTCTTCTTTTTGTCTGTTTACCCCATTGCAGAAGACCTAAAATGCTAAGCAAAAGATCATAAAATGCGGAACTACCTGACTGCAATAGCATAGCGAAGGTGTGGTTTAGATCTAGAATGCCCTCCTAGTCTCTTGTGCCATGAGTGGAACTGCTGACAGCTGATTGGTTCCTGGATGCACTTACAGATGAGTGTGCTTCTGGGTGGGGCTGGCAGGGAAGAGGCCGGCGGCCGGGGGCGTGGCCTGGAAGACTCCATCTCCCTTCCCAGATCCTCCCTTCACTCTTCACTTCCTGGCTGCCACAGACTCAGCACCCACCACCGTGCCCCATTGCCGTCCAGTTTCTGCCTTGGAGCCAGCAGATCATGGACTGAAAACTTAAGTCAAAATAAACATTTTCTGTTTTAATTTATGGCTGTCAAATATTTTGTCCCAAGAATGTGAAAGTGAATACTTAGGACTCAATTATTCCTAGATGGGTTTTGGTTTATATCACACTCAACAATTAGAACTTTTGAGTTTCTTTTTCCCTTCATTTTTGCTATCTGGCTCCTGCTGTAATATCTATACAGAAATGGGGTTTTTTGTTTGTTTGTTTTGTTTTGTTTTTGCGGTAGACTGATTCACTTTCAAAAGAAATTAAAAGTTCTCTACCTATACATCTCAAAAGGCAACACTTTTTCTGAAACAAAAGGCATCCTGGCCTTCCCTGGGAATACTCCTATGCTACTTCCTTAACAGAGAATGAAATATCCAGGGTTTAATGATGAATTGTTTACGTGCTGCAAATTATTTGTCACAGACATTTGTATTAAGGTCTAATGCTAAATTCAATATTGCTTTTGGCTTTATTTTATTATCCTTACTTTCCAAATTCACACTTTCCTTATAAATTAGACAACAATCAAATTGAAGAACATGAAAAACTATCTGTCAAGATTCAAATCTCAGAGGTTTTTTTTTTTTAAATAATAGGTACTATCAGACTATGGAAAGCAAAACAAATAATTATAGATCCACAGACTTTTGTAAGACAGATTTCATCAGATAGCTATAAATAAAAAATAGGGTATTTCAACCATTCCACCATATTTATTTAGAGATCAGATTACAAGTAATCTATACTAGTATGCCTCCAAATGCATTTCCTGGAATGTTTTTACACACACACACACACACACACACACACACACACACGATATTACTAGTGCAAATAAAGTTTGGTAATAATACCTATGACAGTTCCCTGTTAAATAGTCACAATGTGCGTCAATGTACTGAACACTAAAAGTTATGCTGTAAGTCAACTAATCATAAGGTATCATATTCAAAATTGTTACAAATGGGAGTTCTTCTCTAACTATGTGTCCTCAAAAACTGCATTTGAGAAATGCTTGTCAGTATATTCTGATAATAGAAGTCAGGATTTTCCATCTCTGGGAATAAGATTTATTTTTCACCATTATTACTGTACTATGAAGAAATGGTAATAGCCATGTTGTTATTATATATTGGACTAAAAAGTCACTAAAGTTCAGTATCAGTATGAATTGGGAGTAAACTGAGATTGATTCTATAACACAGAACTCTTACAAATTTCCTGTTTATATTTTAGCTGGCTCAACGGCAACAAGATCATGTTATGTTAAAAATGCATATTTATTTTCATCTGAAACATATATATATGTAAGTTGACAAAATATTTTTCTTAATAGATTTTGGCCACGGTTAATCTAATAAAATGCACAGAATTGTAGGCATGTAGTTCTTTCTTTTGCATACAGGAAATGCACTTAGTTAAAAAAAAAAAACAAAAAAGAAAAAAAAAGACTGTTTACCTGATGCTAACGAGGATTATTTTAAAAAGCATATTTATAAAAATAAAAATAAGTCTGTAACATGTTAAAGATAGACCATGTTCACCATTAGTTTTTCAGACTCTAAATTTAAAAACGTATCAAGAAAAGTTTATTATAAAAAAGAGCAAAAGAAATATAGTTTACAGCTGGTTATTAAAATACTGCTAGTGGAATAAAATTGACACACACAACTGGTACATGCAGGGGAAATACAACTTAATGTACACAGATAGGTCTCAGCACATTCCTTTACTAG
Source organism: Dolichotis patagonum (assembly GCA_004027295.1). Classification (NCBI taxonomy): domain Eukaryota; kingdom Metazoa; phylum Chordata; class Mammalia; order Rodentia; family Caviidae; genus Dolichotis; species Dolichotis patagonum. Next base: position 84,904 of record PVJX010001143.1, on the reverse strand, counting down.
AATGTGGTCACTGGCCACAAAATCCACAAGCTCATGCACAAGATCAAGACTTTACATACAGCTGAGATCACAACGTCATGCATATAACAACAGCGTGCTAGATAATCGTACCACGGATATGCAGATGTTCTCCCCCACCCCATAAGCCACTGCCAGCAGCTGCTGTGGAGTTTGGTTACCCATATCCGTGACATGAACGGTGTCCTTTGGAGAATCTTGTTCCCTGTAGCTGTAAGTATTCTTATTTTTATAATATTCTAATGATGGTATTAAAATGTTAAGTACAAACTAGAAATTATGGAAAAGTAGACTTGTAATAATACTAAACAAGTGTAGACATCTCAGGCACCTGCAATAAATTTACTACTTACATTTTAACATATTACCAAAGGTAATTTATTGCTAAGAATAAAACGAACCCCAAATAATACGTCTGAAGACAGTGCTGTAGTGAAGTAGATAAGTAAGTGAGGAAGCTATCCCCACAAACTAATCTGTTTTGCTATAAAGTACTGAAGTAATGAGTTCCTAACTCTGGCTGTTCACAAAATAGGACATCATGATTTTTGGTTTGAGAGAAAAGTGATGAAAAAGGTTTGTAGTACTTAACATGTAGCTGCATGCACAAAATAAATGATTTGTCCACCTTAAAAAAGTACTTTGATTTCTAGCACTCAAAAACCTTGGCAAAGAGTCTTCTAATAACTTCTAAATTATCTGTATGACTTACACAGATAAGTTCATATAAGAACATGAGAATAACTTTCACTTACATGATTTCAATTCTGAAGACGTGACTTAGATAAGTAATCAAATTGATACTAATAATATGAGTAACAAAAGTAAGCAATACAGTGATTAAAATACTTCTCACTTCCCTGAACATATTAAATGTATTTTGGTGTCCTTTTTTGTCTATTTGTATCCTAAGTACATTCTAGTAAAGACAGAATTATATTTTGCTTTTAGGCAACATTCTTAAAATACTGGTAATCATAAAAGCATAGAATTTAAAATCTGGAATCACAAGAACCTGAGTGGTTCAACTCAATGCTTCTTAGAAACCCTATCTGACTCTTTCAGAATTGTGAATTCAGCACTTCTAGAATGTTTCATGATGTCTTTACGTTAGGCCAGTGAGTAAAGAAAAACAAAATACAGCCAACTCTCAAAAATAATGGAAGATAGGATGGTTAAGTAAAATCTAATGATCTAAAAACTGTATTTTAATTAATAATTGCAATTCCCTCCCTTAACAAACATTAGAGTTAAAAAATTTTAAAAATTCTGTCCGATTTAAAAAAAAAACTTGGGTTTTATCTCTTTTCTCTGCTTCCCCTTCAAATGGTCTAGAGGTGGAACTAACAAAAATTCTATAGTGTGATAAATGTAGTGGCAAAAAATAGAAAAAATTTATATATAGCTTTTCCAATTTAGGCATTTAAAACTATCCCATACCAGTATATTGGGACCTAAATATTCTTTTCATCTTTGCATAAAAAGACTGCTTTATCTATTTTTTAAAATTAGTACTCTTTTACCAAGGAATGACTACTTACCATAATCAATATCAGTGCTTAAATTCAATTTTTCTGACTTTGTAAGTCTACAAATTATTACTTACCAAATTACATTTTCCTTACAATATAATGTTTATAAGTCATATAAATTAAATAAAACAGTTCTACTCATTATCAGTATAATTTGTGATGGAAGCAGTATGATTTGAGAAACTGGGCATAGTAAAACTGGGATTTACAACAGCCACCTCTCCTGATTCTTATGTATACTACAGTAAAATACTGTAATATTCTTTCTTGGTTCGTCTATACTAATCATCATTCAATGACCTCTATATTACTTCTAATAAGGTTGATGTCTTATTATAAAATTTACCACTTCAACTGTTTTTTATTTATTTTATTTTATTTTATTTTATTTTATTTTAATTTTAATTTTATTTATTTTTGTACCGTGGATAGAACTCATGACCTTGCACTTGCCAGACAGGCACTTGTGCCACTGAGCTAAATCCCACGCACATCAACTGTTTTAATTAGCAACAAGTATATCTAGTTTCCATAAAGAATTTAGAATAAATAATAAAGTCTTGGAAGTCAGGCCATCCTCGGAATATGTAACTGAAGCAGAATCTCTTGTACAGCGCAGGTATGGCACCGTAAAAGATCAAAAAGGTGTCGGGCTTATGTTGGTACGTTTACAAGGAAGATAACTTAGATTTGACTCAAAACAAAGTAAAAACAAGTGCATTTCATAATAGAAGACATCATAAAAACTACAGTAAGGGCATAAATAAAACAATTTACAATAATTTATTTATTCATTTGCCTCTCTAAATAATTATTAGATTCCAAAAAGTAGTATTAGTTTCAAATGTATATCTACATTTTGAAGTAGGTATGGTAGTGCATGCCTGTAATCCCAAATGTGAGAGGCTGAGGCAGGAGGATCACTACAAGTCTGAGGCCAGCCTGGCCTACAACAGTTAAATTCAAGGTCAGCATGAACTACAAAGCAAGACTTTGTCTCAAATAAAACAAAACAAGTATAATTTAAAATTTAACTTCTAAAACATGACTCATTTTTCTTTAAGCAATACTGAGGGGAAAGAGAACAAATGTCTGAATTTGAGTAGTATATCATTCATCATAAAATATGCACTTTGCTATATTGATGAGAATAAGACTGAAAGATGTGTTTGTGACAATAAACCTTTGCAATGGGGTTTGATTTGATTTTTTTAATATATGCACAAATAAAATTTAACAAAAGAAAAAACCATATGTCATATGTGAAAAATCTATTTTAAAACATGTTGTTATTACAGGTATTATATACATACTGCATATTTTTACAGGCAGCATTTCTGTTTTAAATGAAGATTAAAATTTTTTACATGAGGGAAATATTTCCTTAACTATAAGAAAAAGTAAAATAATTTTAGAAAATATTTAGCTTGGTGATTTAAACAATCCTTTATTTTTTTCCTTTTTGGTGGTCTTGGGGGTTGAAGTCACACATGCTAGGCAAGCACTGCATCTCAGCCCTAACAGTCCTCTGTAACAACAACGTACTCAGAATAGTAGTCCCTAGTATTGATCCATTTAGATTTAAAATAAGTCTAGCAAATATTTCAACACTTTTGAAAACTTGAACTTTTCCAGGATATATTAAAATGAGACCAGGAAAAAAATTCGGTAAAAGAATTTTGTTCATATTTTGATCATTCCTACATATTAAGAAATAAATAAGTAATACAAAATTGCTCAATCATAACAGACTCTGTATGTAGTTTTATATCAACAAAAATTATGTTAAGGCATCATTTAAAGACAACATTTTGATTTTGAAAACTAGAAAAATACTGTGATTATATGTGATAAAAGTTAAAATTACTTTACTAAATAGAAATAGTAAATAGGAGGAAAATGCTAGACAAAATGTGCAAAGATATTCTGTGTTCTGATTAAGAAAATCTTACGTTTTCCCCTAACACCTACTTCAATCTGAACTGAAGAGGACTGCGTATCTGTCACGTGTGCTGCCATATGAAGTGAGCAGACAGAAAGACTGAACTAGGACATGGTAAGTAAGGAAAAATGACTATGTCATGAGCAGTAACAGAAATACTGGGCTTCCCAATGACTTGCTATTTTACCTGCAAGCTTATTATGTTAGAAAGATGCACCAAAATAATAATAACAGTTCATCTGATACAAATATATATATATATTCATTACCTACCTCATCTGGGTTGGCATTAAAGGTAAGGCTACCTTCATCCAGCTGCATATACAATTTTCTAAAAGAAAATCCTAGGGGTGGATTCTTATTGTATATAGAACAGTGACCCCAAGTGGATTTGCACAACCTATGAAAATAAGAGAAAATGAGACAAAAACCACTGTATTTAATTTCCTAACTTAAGTGCATGCATAAGATAAAATAATCAATTAAATATAGAATTAGATTTTATAACTAAAAAACTTAAAATTTTGTACATGTGTTCTGTTTGTAAGTTTATAATAAATGCCTTAAATTTAACAATTTTGACCAGACCTACAAATTTGAGTTACAAAGATAATATTCCTGAATGTTATCTGAAATTAAACCATCAATTAATAATAGTAAGTATAGCTGATAATTACAGTTGCTTACTTAAAATTTTAATTTTAATTGTATGAACTTGCTCAGGACTCTCAAGAATTCTTTGATGCTGGTGTAACAGGCAAGACAAATAGACACAAAAAGTTTCCTGAAATCATACAGTTAATACAGATTGAAGCAAGATTGGAATCCAATGAGTCTTCTTCCAGACTTTTTAATCCTGATCAAGAAACTAAATGGCACCTATTAAATAACCTGCTGCTGATTGTGAAAGGCAACTAAATAAGGAGGGAGAAAGAATGCTGGGCAGGGAAACAACCTTTTTTTTTTTTTTTATTAACATACAGTTAGTTTATTATCAAACAAAGTAGGCATAGAATTTGTAATGCCTCAACTTCAAAACATATATCAAAAGGTGTTTTGTTATATGTAGCTGTTTTTAAGATATTGCTTCAAAAACACTGGTTCTTTACTACAATACTATCACACTAATAAATGACTTTTTAAGAATTCCATAAAACCTACAATATTGTTTGTATCTCAAAATACACTATTTTGTGAAGACTAGGATAGTGGTTTCCAACTCTGCTGCTCCAACCAGCAGTTACCACCTCTGTACGGAAACGGAAACCTCCATTGTATTGCAATGCCTGGATGGGTACCTCAAACCCTTTGATATAAATGCATTTGCTTTGAAGCCACAGAAAATACTGAAACTATATTCTGCTATATTTTTCATTGTTTTCACAATTTATTACATTTTTTCATTAATTTTTGCCACAAAATTAAGTGAATTTTTCTATTTTTCAAAACACCTGCTACTTGTTCAGGTAAAAAAAAGTTTTGCACTCTAATATTGGTTTTTACCTCAGATTTCTTTATTTTCACACATAGAGCACAGGAAAACCAGAAAAAAAGTATTTTCCCATTATATAACATCAGAAATTGTGAGGATAAATGGATAAAATATCTAATTTGAGACTAGCCTCTTAATAGTTAATTTATACAACTACATATTTTTATTAAGCAAATGAAATCATTGGTCTCTAACTGTATTTAGAAAATTATCAGTAATTAGCAGTCTCTTTATTATCAAACTTTTATTTTATAATTATGCTATGTGATAGCAATCCCCTGCCAACATCAGTAAATATTCAGCATATTCAAAGTTAACATAAAACTGGCTTTATTTTTTTCAATTACAAGCAATTTAACATTAAAATCCAAGCATAATTTTATGGCAAACTAAGGAAAGCCTTTTTTTCCCAGAGATAAAGAATCTACACTGAAAATCCAAAAGAAAAATATGTAATGACTGAGTTCATATAAGCTTATAAGCTTAGAAATGGAGTTTTTTTTTGGTACTGGGGATTGAACTCACAACCTCACGCTTGCCAGGCAGGCACTTATGCCGCTGAACGAAACCCCTGGCCCTGGTTTTTAAGTTCAAACATATGAACACAAATTAATTCATGGGGTTTACTAAAATGTAGGAAAGAAATTATAAAGAATGAACCAGATTTAAAGTATTTTAACTTTTTATACTTAAAATGAGTAAACAATTAATAGCTCATTTAAATGCTACTAATCAATGTAATTTACTTTTATTAACACAGTACGTGCACTATGACAAGGCACTGAAAGAATAACAAGATGATGATTTTCATGTGTTTGGAAATTTTCATGTATTTGATAAATTACTTACACAATTTTATATGATAATTCTGTGCCATTAGGAAGCCTATGCTAGACATGTTACTACTAAAAGGTTGGTAACTTAGGTTATTTCTTTCAATTATACTCCCAGTTAGAAATCACTCAGGCTTAAAATGGGCTTTGTTTTCTAGACATGTTCTTTATAATATTCTTTTTAATTTTTAAGTTTTTATTAATACATGTTCATAGTACATAATCAACAATTACATTCATTGTGAGAAGCTGGGATACAACACATCTTATTCTTTTTATGCTTCCCCTCCCCAGCATTCTTTATCATTATGAAGTTCCATGGTAAAACAAAGAGACTTAAACGAACTTCTGTAAAGAACATTAGAAAATTTAATATACAACAATTCTTCTATGTTTGGTAACATTTTTAAGACTCTCAAAAAGTATGTACTTACGAGTTTTTTCTGAAGATGCGATGCTTTTTAAGGAGTAATTTACATTCAATAAAATGTTTCTATTCCACCAAATGTTTTTAAATTTGTAGCTTAAACTGGTTTAATATTCACTAAAGTTTCTATAATTTACTTCAAGTTCATCAAGCAAACATTTATATCCCTGCTTTCTAGTATTTGTCTGCTTCATTAATGTGGTTAGAAAAATAAAAAGCAGTGAAAGTTTTCACCACTTAAAGCACCTATGATAAAAAGTAAGTACACACACACACACACACACACTCCCTTTGAAACACATGGAAATGAAAACGTTGGAGGACTATTTACTGATGTTTAAGTATGCCTATGCCTCAGTGGAATACCAATGGGAACACAGGCATGTAACCCAAATTTTACTAGGGATGTAAAGATTCTAAGTCTTAGATTAGAAATTCTTCCTTCAGAACTTTGATTTTTAAAATAAGCTGGAAATTTCTGATTAAAATAAACTGACATACCCTGATTCACAATCTCTCTTCTCACTATAAGAGAGATTTCTTTTTTGTTTCTTTTTTACTTTCTTTTCCCAGCATTAAACTGGACAATAATAACTGCAACTTTATTTTTTCAGGCCTTAATTAATAACAACTCAGCTTATAAAGCCAAATTAAAAAGAAACTATTTCACAATATATACATGTGACAAAAAGAACACTAAGTATTAACATGTTTAGAGTCATGTTAACTTACCCTTGCCACAGAAGTTCGTCATTAGCAAGGTCCTGCCAAACACATGAAGCCAAGCACAGGTCAGTAGCATTCAGGTAGGACAAGATGGTAAAGCTCAGTTCAGGAGGCAACATTTCCAAATTAATGAATCCTTCTTGCTCTTTAGATTTCCTTGCCTTCAAAAGATGATAGATATCAATACCTCCCTGGACTTGCTTGCGATGACTGGTGTTAGAAATGCTGCTTGCAGCCATTCTCCTGCTCTGCTCTCTGGTGAGATAGCCTTGCTCACTGTAGCCTTCCTGTTGTAGCTGCTGGTTTCTGGCCACTCTCCACAGCCCTTGACCCATCTGCAAGCCTGGGAGAGAGCCAGAATGGAGTAAGGGTCTCATTTAAAAAGTAAACCATCTTTCCCAGTGGTATAACAGATTTGACAGAGAACATTCATTTATCAGAATGTAAATTCTTCATCAAAACCCAGTAAAACTAGGAGCATATTACAAAGAATAGTTAAAATCTTTTAAGTGTAAAATATGGCTAGAAAAATGTTTCAGAAGTATTTGGTATGATCATTGCCTTTATTCCAGCTTGCTAACTTCTTCTAAAGTCCACAGGTGACCTAATCATTTTTTCACATGGTAAGATTTAAAAGTTACTAATATCCTAACAAGTCTTACAAATTATAATTTTGTGGACTTAGGGCCAGTATTAAGTACCTCTATGATCAGAGCATAGGAGTTTAGTTAAAAGGTCTCCAGACCCTGGTTTTTATCACAATTCAGGCTAAGCTAAGCTAGCCCCTTTTAACCAAAGTCCCAGATGTATAACAGCTGTGAAACAGGCTTTTAGTTTAATTCTTGCCAGTCTACATTTATGTTGTAGACTGTAATAAAATGTAACATAGGCCCTGAAGTCTAATTCAGAAACCTTATAAATTAGACACCTAGAACTCCATGATAAATAGCTCAGTAATAGCTATTTGATTTTCTTGTTGCATTAAACTAAAAATTGTAACTTGCATTAATTTTCCACTTTTTCTTATATAGACTTATGGATGGAGTCTTCAAGTATTCAGGAAAAGGAACAAGAGGCTATGCTGCATTCTCCTCCACTTATCTGACCACCACCAAAAAAACAGCTTGACATTTATCTGTTACATATATTGCACCTCTCCATATACAGATATTTTAGAAAACAAGTGGACTAGAAAAATTTAATCTTGCCTTTAAAATAAGTAGTTTTTATTGAGGGAATAAACAGAAGCAGGAAGAATTTTTAACTAATACAAATTATTTTCATTATCTTCTTTCAAATAAAATATTTGTTTCACGAACCCAAACTGACTACTAATACATGTATGTGTTTCAAAAAGTGGGAAAATATTGATTTAGCATAAAATCAATAAAGCAGTCAAATAACTTTCATGGCATGATATATATGAACTTTAAAAGAAAAATAACAGAAGATGAAACAAACAAAAACCAACCAAACAAAAAGCAATACCAGTGATCAGAAATTTTTAAAATTCTTAGAAAAAAATGAGAACTTCCAAGAATACTGATGATATTACTTTCTTCGTATTTAAAAAGTAATGATTCATATGTATATTTACTAAATTGTTGGTTACTATCTAGGTAATGTCTGCTCCATTAGTTATAGTATAATTACTATTAGTACTAGCTAATATACATTTGCTTATTTGCTGATCCAAATAGAAAACAGTTCAGGATATTTTTTTAAACTCTGCATCCTTATGCTGAACTGTTTGAAAATGCAACAGCTTAAGCTATAAAGGGTATATACAAAAGGTTACAATGATTTTAAAACATATTAAAGTATATAGCATATATATTTATTAGTATACACTTTAAAGTAGTAGAATCTAAAAATATTCTCCTACTATGGGCATGTAATAAATTTTGAGTGTCCTTTTTACTATTTAAAGAAATACCTCAATAGACATCTCACCAAAAAAACATATAAAAGTAGCAAGCATATGATAGGATACTGAACATCACATATCATAACAGAACTGAAATTAAAGAAATGAGATACTACTGCACACCTATGAGAATGGTATGTGTATCCAACATACTGACAATACCATTGCTGGTAAGAACGTAGGAATGAAAATAATACAGCCACTGTGGAAGACAGTTGGTAGTTTCTCACAAAATTAAACATACATTCAGCATATGATCCAGTATTCACCTTTCATGATATGTACCTAAATAAGCTGAGAACTACCTAGATATAGTGGTATGTGCTCGTAATTCTGCTGCCTGGGAGGCTGAGGTAGGAAGATCGAAATTACAAGCCTACTTGTAATTTAGTGATATAGTAAGATTGTCTTAAAATAATATTTAAAACAACAATTTTAAAGGGCATGGGTGTAGCTCAGTGCAAAGGTTCTGGGTTCAATCCCTGATACCCAACTCCAAAGGGAAAAATTTATGTCCACACAAAAACCTGCATGTGAATATTTATAAGAGCTTTATTAATAATTACTAAAAGTTCCATAGAACCAAGATATGCTTTAGTAGAGTGCCACATAGAGTGGCATATCCACACAATAGAATATTACTTAACACTAAAAAGAAATGAGCCATTAAGTCATGCAGGAGGACAACTGCAAGTGAAAGAAGCAATTCTGAAAATATCATTCCAATTATATGAAAACTTGAAAAAGGCAACAATATGGACTCAGTAAAAATTATTAACAGAGAAAATGCAGAATACCAACAAAAATTTGTCAGAAGTTTTTAATTTGCTTTATGTTTAAATATGCCATATCATATTACAAAGTAAATACACTTAATTTTAACATGTATGTAACATTTTAAGAGTTCCAATGGTAACAAAAGGTATTTTATTTCCATAGGGGCTATTTGCTTAAATTAGCAAGAAAATATCTAGCAATCACATTAATTGCCAACCTCATTTACAGGATGATATCATCTGAAATAATTAAATTTATTCTTCTCTTTGCTTTTTACCACTAAATGTAAGTAATCAGATGTGGTAACTATGGTGTCTGAAGTCGCAAGATTTAAGGCATTTAATAAGAATTTCTATGTATTTCCCCTACAACATCTTTCCAGGGCATATGGTTAAGCAGCTGTTGTTACTCTTAGGGCTGTTGCTAGGGAACAAAAAATCAGGGTGATTTCCCTAGGCTCTGGACTTTAATGAGGATCAGTTAAATTGAGCACTGGATAATGTGATTCAGAAAGCATCCGGCAGGTATAAAAAGGTAAAGCCAGCAGCTGGTTCTTAAAAAAAAAAAAAAAAGAATGAAGAAAGAAAATAAAAATTGACAGGGAAGATGGAAGGTTGATGAGGTTCATTACAAAAACTGCAAGATTAAACTTCATTTTGTATCATTCACTGTAAAACAATACTGTAAGTAGCCCCTTTGGGACTTCTTTTTCTTTTTAAAGAAGTTCTTGATACTAGATGAGATCTCAGTATGATAAACTTCTCTAAGGCAGATTAATGTCATAAGTTTAGCATTTGGAGAAAAGAAAGGATGTCTATAGTGTTCCATTTGCACTCCTAGTCTTCTTCACGGTATTAGGGATGTGGAACATGGTAACTCAGAAAAGTGATAAAGCTTTCAAAAAGACATGACATACATTGTGCACACTGTCAAGTAAGTCACAGAAGGAGCAAAGTGCTGTGGGCTTTGAAGTCAGATTTCAGTCTGAATACTGAGTCTATTAGCTATTATTTATAGGACTTTGGGGAAATTACTTGACCATTTAAGCTTCAGCTTCTTCATATGTAATATGGGAAAATAACAATGATGATAATGCTTACTGCTCAAAAGTTGTTTTATTAAATGAGATAATGCATACGAAGTTCATTTTATGGCTCATAATCAATACATAGAGTGGCATGTCCACACTATGTATTGTATGTATTTTATATATTACTTATACATTACTTTGTTTTCACAGAATTATTTTCACCCAGTGAAAATGGTTACCATTTTCATAAAATCTGTTTTAATGATACTTCACAATTCTGATGTTCTTCTCACTGAAGAAATGCATTTGTTCATGTTGGTCGGGCATGGACACAAAATGGTTTGCTTCCTGTACTTATATCTCATCCATATTTATGTTTATTTATTTTTTTAGTAAATGTAATTCTTTTATATCAGTGACCAGGCCCCTTCTTCAAAAAACACAAAAAAGTAACAATGCCTGTTATCTTCCACAAAAATTTTCAAAACTCAATGCACCTAAAAATAAAGTCTACAGCAATGTGGTGAAACTGGTCCTCCTGTTATCACTATTAATCTGCCAACATATGCCTCTAGGAGATGTAAAATATAATGTGGTTTCATACTGAGTTCTTGAGTGATTCTGAATTCTTGAAAACAAGTGAATCAACCAAAACTTGATTTCAAGGTACAGTGTTTTCAGACTTGTCTTACAGTTTTAATAAAATCTTGGCATAAATATTTTCAACACTGAAACAACATAATATAGTGTCGACACTTATGGAAATTATTTGGTCAAAAAAGCTATATATTATAATCACTGAATATGCAAAGAGTTTCAAGTTAAGAAACACAAACCAGTTTTTGTACGTGAACCATGGATTTTTTTGTGATGAAACTATAAGCTGATAATTTATTTGTTCACATAAAATAGATTGAGGACATGGATAGTTCTTTCTTAGAAAAAATAATCCTTATAACAGGATTATTAGCCTATTTCATATACAACTAAAAGAAATGTAGTTGCTTGTTATTTGTAGTAGTTATATTCCATAAATTTGCTACAAACCACTGCTACTAAATATGAAGTCATAGTTACTATGGAAAACACAAGGTCCTGAATATGATCTAAGAATTTCTATGTTTTTAGAATTATTGAATATGGCTATCATTTAATCCTGATTATTACAGTCATCAACTAATGATCCTGTGCCTTGTGTTAGGGTTAGGTTATAAACTGTTATGGTTTAATGGCATACTATTCATGTTCAATGCTGCACTGCCACAAACACGCTCACGAAGTACATGAGTGGACAGGAGACCCTGAAGCCTTATGCTGATGGCTACTGAATGGGAATTGGTAACCCAATTGAGTATCTTTGAAGACTTAGGTGGAATACATCACATGAACTGAACAGCAGCTATTTTACTGCTTCAATCTCATGCACAAAAATTTCACATTTTGGGTATATTTATTATTTGTCTTACAGTTAAACTTAGCTTTGTTATTAAAATCTTATGCTTCTGTAGCATAGTAGAGAGGATGACATAAATGGGATGTAAAAAGATTCCAAAATCATTAAAAATGAACACTTTGAAAAATATTTACCTACAAAACTGCATAAAACTTCTTAGCTGTAGCTGTTACAGAGTAAACAGCTACTACCATAAAAAATCAACATATTTCTGTAACATGAATAGTGAATGTAAGAGTGATTACTAACGAAGCCATGTACAAAAAACGGAGGATGTTTAGCACTCAGAAACATACATTAAGGAAGGGAAAAAATTCGGAGTGCAATGAGTAATAAATATTAAGGGTTTAACATTTCTAGGTCACTATTTTATTCTCTATGCAATAATAACAAAAATATCCTTCTTTTATGACTTCTTTTTTGAGAATTACCTTACCAGCAACATGCAAAAGTAATTTCTCTGAGAAATTTTAATGACCCTAAGAGAAGAGACACCCCTCTACCATCCTTGTAACATTTATAAGTCCTCCAGCACAATGGCTGTCAAACCAATCATCTGAAAGCGTGAACAGCCAGTCTTCTACTGCCCCATACATCTATAAATCAAGGTTTTTATGGCCACAAAGATTCAATGTTTAATTATTGAAGTATTGCCAAAACATCTGCACAATTATTTGTTTTATATTTTCTTGAATGTATCCAGTGGTTTGTCTATTAAAGTTAACAAGTTATTTTAACCTTTATTTTAACAGATACAACTACAAAATCTTATACTCTATACCTCACAGCTTTGGTGGTTTGTCTGCAGTTAGGTACCCACTGAAAGTCTGCTGTGCAGAAATACTGTGGAAAAAGTGAATCTTTCTCTGAGGTCCCCTCAAGGGTGACCAAAAACTCCTAAAGCAATGTTTCCTAAAGCAATAACTAGGTAGCTAAAAGCAAATCAAATCAAAACAAGCAATAAGGTAAAGTCAAAAGAGACATTTAGAGCTAATTAGAAGGAAGCTCTTCTTGGCTGAACTTGGAGCAACTTAGGCATCAAAATAAAAATGATAGAAACTAATTATAATCCATCAAAGAAGAAAAGCAGCAACATCCATGCTTATAAAGAAAAAGTAGTAAGATGATTCCACAAAATTTTACAAACTAGTGAATCTGGGGAAAACACATACAAGCATTATTTTCATTAACCTTATAAACATTCTGCAACCAGAAATCTCCTGGTTGCATAACTGAGGCATGTGCATTTGAAAAAACTGAGTTTTGAGTTTGTGCACTCAGTTCAAGAATTAATCCCCTATGGCTCATTATAGCCACACTGAAAAACATTACTAAGGAAAGGAGTAGCATCAGAGACTACTGTTAGGGAAAACATCAAAACATTAATTAAGAATTATTTTTGGCATTTTTTTGCTACAGATTTTTTAAAAATTTTAAGAGGTAGAGAAATGCTTTTTTAACATTAAAAAAAAACCCAAACCAATAGACACCATTAAAACATTTCTTCATGTGCAAAGATTTACTTCTTACAACTCCTGGCTATATTCCTTACTTTTGCACATGATGTTATGCATATCATACTAACTTACATAGTATTTAACAATATAAATATTATTAACAATACTTAACAATGAACAATTATTAATTAACAATAGTTTTGTGTTACAATCTATTTAATACTCTGTGCCAAGCACTTCATTATTTTATTATCTCATTTTAATTCTTAAAACAATGCTAGTAAGTAGGCATCATTATTTTAAGACAGTAAGCAAATATGCTTGAGATCTCATAGCTGGCAACTGGAAGATTTAGGATTCAAACTCAGGTCAACCTGAATCCAAAGCATTTATCCCTAATATCACACCATATGCCCAGAGCTGCTGGTACCTATGTAAGACAAAGGCATTCTACCATCTGTTTCTTCCTGACTAGTTTTCATCTCTTTTACCTCTGTCGCTGCTTGTTGCCTCTATTGTTGCTCCCCCATCTGCAGCTGCTCTCTTAGACTACTGTTTTTATGGACAGCACAAAAGCTTTGATGTGAACAAAGATCTGGATCAAACGCCAACACAGCATTTGATTATCCTATGATCTCTGGTCATTCATTTTCTCATTAATAAAATAATGTATAATAACCCTTAACTCATTCATTACTTTCATTTCTTTTAAATAACCTTTATTTTTGCTCTTTCATTTTGGAGACTATATCTAATTATTTTGGCCTTAAATTTCAATAATTTAGGACCTGTAAAATTTAGAAAGATGATTATTAACTCTTCTTTGAGAGAGATTCTCACCAGTCTAGGTCAATTTGTCATGAGTCAATGATAAAAGTCCATTTGTCATGAATCAGTGATAACAGATACACCATTTTGGTAGTTGTGTATCGACATCATCATCATCATCTTTAATCACTGTTGGTATCTTTCTAAAAATTTTAAGAGTTCATGGGCAAACTCACCAAGTCAAAGAACTTAAAGTTCCTTCCAGAAGTACAACAAAATATAACTGTTAATTAATAAGAAAAAATGTCTACTTTAGATCTTAGTAACATCCTTGTACTCCCAGTATTTAGAAGTACATAGTGTTTGTCAGATAGCACGTGTATCAATTCTTGAGGTCAGTACTTTTAGGCATATTTCTCGATTATATTATAATATATACTCAAACATGCTTATTAAGATAATAATTTTGGACAAAGAGAGACAGAGAGAGAAAAGAAGAGAACTGTACATTTTAATAAGTGAATTTTTTGGTATATAAAATGATACCCCAAGTGAAATTGTTTTTAAAAAACAATGGAAGAGAAACTTACATGAATGTTCTTGGTATGATCTGATAAACTATGTTGGATTTTAGGAAATTCAGCTAATTGTTGAAAACCTATCATCTATGAGTCCATGTCTGGCTTTATGGGAATTTACTACATAGATCAAAAGAAGACACTATCAAGAAGCACAAAACCTTAACTATACAAATCCTATAGTGACATTTTGACTTTATCATAAGATGTACCAATAATTGGGTTGAGATATAAATGCAAAAATTATTTGTGTTCCACACAATTATTTGTGTACTTGGTCTATGAAAGAAACAATATAAGGACTGGCGATGTAGCACAACAAGATAGCACTTGTGTAATGTGCGAGGCCCTGGGTTCTTCTCCAACATCACACACACACAAAACAATATAAATGCAAAATAAATTATAAAGTACATAAAATAAATTACTTTAGATTATGTCAAAGATTATATTTCTAATAAATGTAGGTATAATGACTTTATCAACAACATTTTAACTATCAGAATAAGAGGCTAAGGATTTAGCTCAGTGGCATAAGCGCCTGCCTGGCAAGTGTGAGGTCGTGAGTTTGATCCCTAGTACTAAAAATAAATAAATAAATAAATAAATAAATATCAGAGTAAGTTTTAAGCCTCCCACATTCTTACATATCTTTGTTTCTATTAAAATACTGTAACAATAGTAATATTAATAGTAATATTTTTCTTACACACTGACCAAATATTTATGGAAGTCAATTTAAAAACAAATCTAAACGGATATATTTAAGATTTTTTGGTTTTATTGAAACAAATTTCTAGTTTATTCTTTAACTAGACAATGTTGCCAGGCATAATAGCGCAGATCTGCAATTCCAGCACTTGGGAGGCTAAGGCAGAAGGACTGGCACAAGTTCAAGGTCAGCCTGGACTATATAGTGAGACTGTCTTAAAAATAAAAAATTGAGGATGTAGACAAAATCATATGTTTTAGAGAAATACACACTTTTTTGGCACTCTTACTATAGAAGGTAAATTTAAAGCTTCATTTATGATATAACTTGCTATGTGACAGTATTTCAAACAGAGTTCTGTTTGGATATAGTTTTCTTATTAAAAGAGTATTTTAAAAAGTAGTACAACTTTAGTCCAAACAAATCGACTGTAACACAGCATAAAAAACTTTCACATGGAAAGTAGTATAAACTAAGAATTAATTACCAACAACTGTATCACTTATTAACTTACTATATTTTATTAATTTTTTTTTTTTTGATACTGGGGATCGAACTCATGACCTTGCACTTGCCAGGCAGGCGTTATGCCGTTGAGCTAAATCCCCAGCCCTATCTTCCATAACTTACTAGATTTAAACTAATAATATTTTGTACTACTTACTGCCAGTAAATGGTTACATTTCTAAAAGAGATAGTATGTTTGATTGACTATTTCTGTAACGTTTATGCTCTTTTCAATGTTTATTTCCATAAGAGAATAAGACAGAAATCATTTTATTAATAGCTTTTGCATATTAAGTCTTAAACCTATCTAAAATATTAAGAAGCTTTAATCAAAACATTCTTATGAAACACACAAAATAAAGTATCATTCATGTAAGAAAAGGTGACTGTACTAATGCTTTTAGTAATTTCATGGTAGTGAGAATTCAAATGACGTGATGCAGACAACTGTAAGTATAAAGAATGATATGTAGACTACTGAGGTATATAAAACCTCCACAAGAGAAGATGAGAACAGAAGGGTCTTGGGGCTCTCAAAGAGACATACTATATACTATTGTTTGAAGTAGAAAAGTTTCACAAAATTCTTTCTGCTCAGTTTTAAACTATTCAATATGATGACCGACAGACATGAATAGTATCATGTCATTTAAATACTCATTACAAGTGTTTACCTTTTATCAATACTTCTTAAGCATTCAAATAGTACAGTTTGAAAATAAATGTTTTGTCTCAAAGGTCTAATATGTGTACACAGAGATCCTTAACACAAAAATTCTATTAAGTTTTGAAGACAGAGGAATACCTTTATACCCTCTCAATATTTCTCAGTAGAAGTGATATTGTGTGATTTTATTCAGTGGTATAAGATGTGAAAGACTGGGTCACAAAATATTTTCTACAAGACATTTAATTGGCAGTCAGTATTTCTCTGCTTGCAAAAGGATAGACCACCAAAGTAGTTTAGAGTAGAGCAGGTAGAGAAATTAAAAAAAAAAAAAAAAGAAAAAGAAAAAAACAAAGCCTGATAACCAATCACACTCCTAAAATTTAAAGGCAACAATTGCAGAGAAATGAAAGAAGGGTAAGTCCACAAGGAGGTCTTTCTAAGGAGAAAAGGGAAATAGCTAAGTACTAAGAGGTCACAAGGTACATTAAACACATAAAAAAGCTCCCACTCATTAAATTTAAAGATCTGGTCCTGCAAGAGGTTTTTTGTTTTTTTTTTTTACTATAAAGCATACCATTTGTAGAGGTTTGTGTTTTAATGCAAAAAGATTTACAATATTACTTTGTTTTCTGAAGAATTTTCCTGTCCTTAATTTTATATGATAAAGAATGTTACCAAAATGGCATCTGAAAAATGTAAAGATTAAAGATGTGTTATTCAATCATAATAAAAAATCTAAGACTTTTAGGATTGAGTTTGCTATTAAAGAAATATTCTCTTCTTGTCATAAAATTTACTATACTTCTCACCAGTATTATTCAAATTAATACCGGTTCTCACTCTATCATACTATTGTTTAGTAAGAACAATTACAGATGTCAGCAACCAAGACAGCACACTCAGTCTATCTCCCAAATGTACATCACACTCTTTTGCAGTGGCTATTCCTATGAACATCAGGGAATTAAACAACAAAGGAAAAACAAAGGATTCCACACAAAAAAGTAAGCTACTAAAATAAAATAAATGTTGCAGGTTGCCTAAAATACGAGGAAAGTCAGAAACTGGACAACATTTAACAGTCAAAAGAATCTAACAGAAAACATGGATTTGATTCACACTTCTTTAACTAGTTGTAAGGACTGGAGAAACTCCTTTAAATTTTGAAGTCAGCTTTCCCATCTGTAAAACAAAGGTTTTGAACTTGATGATCTCCAAAGTCTCTTTTAGCAATAAAATTCTATGGTTCTAACAGCAATTAGGCCAGAAAAAGAAATAAAAGGCATATAAACTGGAAAGAAAGAAGTGAAATTATCATCGTTTACAGATGATAGGATATTAAGTGTAGGAAATCATAATAATTCTGCAGAAACAAACTCAAAATGAAAAAACCCTCAGAACTAATAAATTTAGCAAAGTAACAAGATACAAAGTCAACATACAAAAATCAGCTGTATTTTTATCCAATAACAATGAACAATACAAAAAGAAATTTAAACAATTCCATGTATAACAGCAATAAAAATAATAAAATACTTAGGAATTAAACAGGTGAGTGCTGAAAGAAATGAAAGAAGATGCAAATACATGAAAACATTCATATTCATGGAATGAAAAACTTAATATTGCTACATTAAAATAAGCCAGTCACAATAAGCCAAATAATGTATAGTTCTGTTTGTATGAGTTATTCAGAGTAGTAAAATCATAGATACAGAAAGTAGAATGGTGGTTAACCAGCACTGCAGGTAGGGGTGGGAATGGAGAGTTAAGTGAGTGTAGATTTTCAGTTTTACAACATGAAATAAATTATGGAGATGGGTGGAAGCAAAGGAGGCCTGTTACCAGTGTGTTTAATACCACTAACTGTAATACAACTGAAAAACTGAAAAAAAATTTCTATGATTCTATAAAAATTGAGTGAGCAGGAAACAAGTCCCCTCAAAAATCACAACTTCAATGAAGAAAACATGGAGGTGGGTTATGTGTGCATGTGTGTAGCGTCCATCCCTCCCACCTTTCCCCTCATCTTCTTGCCTTCTTTAAATTACCACTCAGTATGAGCAAACAGGACTCTGCAAATTTGGTTTACTTGTTAAAATCTGGTTCCTTCATTCAGTAACATGAAATCCTCCATGCTAGCACTTTCCCCCTACCCTCTTTTTTTTTTTTTTTTTTTTTTTGGACCAGGGTCTTTCTCTGTAGTCCAGGTTGGCCTCAAAATCACACCAATCCCCCTGCTTCAGTTTCTGGAACACTGGGATTACAGGTGTGTGTCACCTTGACTGGTTGCAAGGTTCTTGAAAAATACATAAACTACTAATTACACAGTAAAATTCCCTAAACTTTTTGCCTAAACTTGAAACCACTTAACTTTTTATCATTATATCACTGACGCACTTTGTCCCAAATATGAACTCAAGTCACTCAAAGATGACTATAGATGTACATCAAGAAATTTCTCAGAGGGTCAGGGATACAGCTTAGCAACACAGCGTCTGTTGTGTGCTGCAAGTACAAGGTCCTGAGTTTGATTCTCCGTACAAAGAAAAAAAAAATTTCTCAGAAAAGTAAACAATAAGAGCAAAAGATACAGAAAACATAAATCACCAGAAATAAATGTCTTTCCTTAAAGTTGTTTCAAAATACTATTGAAGTAAAATTTAATGGAAAAGCAACATAAGTTTGTGTGTGTGTGTGTGCCCTCATGACAGTGACACATTATCATGGACCAATAAATAGAATGACCTCAGTTTCCAAATACATCTTACAATGCTGAAAAAATTAGATAGCCATACATTAGCAACTAAGTAATTACAAAGTCATAAATTTGAATAACTAATTTCAATGTACTGCAATCAAAGAAAGGAACAATCTATTGGTAATTTAATGTTTTTATATTGTGAAATAAGAAAAAAATTTTTTAACCTAACAAAAGCACAGTAAACACACAAAACATTTTCCATTAAACTGACAGTATGTAATAAATTATGGTGAATATTTTGGGTCATTGTCTTACTTTTCTCTTGTGGCTAAGACAAAATACCCAACACCCAATGTTAAGGAAAGAAAGGTTTATTTAGCTCAATTTATAGAGGTTTCAGTCCCTATCAACTGGCTCTAAAGCAGGGCAGCATATGGAAGAGGGGCAACAGTTCATGGCAATGGAAGACAGCAAAAGCAACAAGAGAGCAAAATGGGGAAACAAGCCTCTTTCTGGCCCTTTTTTTTTAATCCAGATAGCTGGGATTAGGGTGCTGTCAATCCACTGTACTGATCTAGCAATCACCAGTCTTAATCCTAGTACCCTTAATTCCAGCATTGCACTACGAATCAGTCACAAACTCTAGATTCAGCTACCTTCAAAAAAGCCTGCCCTCCTGCCATGAATTCATTAGGCTTTGGGGGGGACTTCTAGACACAAACCATTATCAGCTATCTAGAAGTTATCATCATAAAACATTTTGGGGATGACATTTCTACTGTGCAATTCTATCAAGCATGTGTTTAAAATTCTGAAGGCATCTAAGGGGCCAAAACTATAGCAAATTATAGGTTAATTTGCTATAACCTAATAAAATAAAGTATGTTAACCTGATAGGAAGTACCAATTAAAAAGCCAAATTTTCCATTTGAGAACAGCCAAATTAAGATGGTGGTAAGTATCTGAAGCATAACAGGTAATCGATAATATTTTACTAATAGGTAAAGATTTACATTTTCAAAAATGTAAGAAGCAAGGCAATTTTACATGGGTCATACCCAAAACAGAGTTATAAAAAACCCTGTGGCTGACATTTTTTACTTCCAATAAGTGTGTATGGTTTATTGACAAAAGCTGGGTTGGTGATGTGCAGCCATGCAATGCAGAAAGAAGCTGGTGCTTGCCACCTAATAATACTGAAAAGAAACGTCCAGGTGCTGAGGATAGACTAGCTCAGTGGCAGAGCACTTGACTGCCAAGCATGAAGTGCTAGGTTCAACCTTGAACAAAGGAGGGGTAAAAAGAAATATGCTCTCCAAACTGCTTGCTCAACTCCTAAAATTCCTTTAACAAGGGAAAAGACCTCTCAGTATAATTTCACAAAGAAAAAAGATGAAATACAGATACTTAATAAAACAGTAAAAGAAACATATAAAATACACTTCTAAGACACATCTCTCTCATCCCTATTGATCACAAAAGTTGTCACCGACTGGCAGTAAGATAAATTAAGCAGAAATCAATAGGCAGTCAGACAAGGCCAGGACCTCCAATGAGTCATTTTGGAAGATGAGAATACACCATAACTGCAGCTGGAGGTGAAACTGAAGAAGGCAAGCACTGGAGATTAAAATCACAATAGCCAGATTTATATAATTCCCTAAAGGATAAAAGGAATTTTGAGATTACATTGAAACTGGTATAACCCTTTTGGGATTTCCCATAGAAACAGACAAATAGCTCACTGGGGTGGGTCACCCTTTCCCAGCCACTAAGACTAAGACTAAGACTAAGACTAAGACTAAGACTAAGACTAAAGCAACTTTTATCTACCAAAGTTAATGACAGCATCCATATGCCCTTGATAGACACCCTGCTTCACTATTAGATCAATACTAGCTAAACGGCTATATTTGTAATTTTATTGATTGATTATATTAGGAGCCACATTATACCCACGTTGTGACTTTGCCCTCTAAAATACTTTCTGAAGAGATGACTTTGATAACAAACAACTCAGGACGTCTTCTCTCTGGAGCTATTCCCATTTCCCATTCCTACTCCCCAGCTTCCAAATCTGTGTCTCATTCCTTTGTTCATTCACACTCTCCTTGAATGTGTCCTATCTCTAAAGAAATCTTTCCCACTCTTAACCTCCATTGCTCCTTGCAATTCACTCTTTGATTTCAGGAAACATGAACTGGACACAACAGGTTAGGAGTTAAATCTCTCCTATATCATATCTATACTTATCCCTAGCCATTTTTAATTTACTTTCTCCTTAAAAGTTCCTTCAAAGCTCTTGACTCACACATAGGACACAATTTTGACTATACAAAAAACTGTGGAAAAAACACAATTTCCAGCTGTGATAATGCTGTGGTTATGTAGACCCTAAAAACACACTTTCCCCTCACACACAATATTCCTCAGACAGTGTTCCAGGAAAAATAGGAAATAAACCTCTTCAGATAATTCATAGAAAAAAAAAACTTTTTCTAAAAGAATAATGCTCTTTTACCAAGAAAGTTTCTTTACGATCTGGTGATTTTTTTTTTCCTATCTCATTACATTTGTATATATTTGCTCAGTTATTTTTAGCTACTAACTCCTGAGGAATTAGCCAGGGATCTGGATTTGGCAGCCCCTGAAGTGCCCTCCAGTAACCCCTGCCTCCTGGAATTCATGCTCTTGTTCAATCTGCTTCCTTTTCCTTTTCATTTTGGGTTGGACTTAAGGACTCATTCCTAACAACAATGTGGTAACTGTTATCAGATGTCACTTTTGAGATTAGGTTATAAAAGACCACACTTTTCCTCTTGGATGTTCTCTCTTGGGTTGTTTGCTGGGATGACCATCTACCACTGTGAAGTAACCCTAAAAAGAAACATGTCTGCTGGGGAACCTAGGCCTGCCAACAACCATGTGATTGTAAGACCTAGAGCTTCCCCACCTCAGTAGAGCCTTTAGATGAGATCACAACCCCCAACTACAACTTGACTCCAACTTCATGAAAGAACCAGAGAAATTCCCAATCCATAGAAATTGATGTAATAGATGTTGTTTTAAGCTTGGGTAAATTTAGAGATGATTTCTTATTTGACAGTAGATAACTAATGAGGTATCACATTAGACAAATTTTCAGTTAGCTGGATAAAAATGAAAGTTTCTTAACCTGAAAAATATAAATATTTATTTGTTCTTCATATGAAAATTTGCTCTGTTAAACCATTTTCATGGCTTCATCTACCTTAGGAAAAGTTACCAAACTCCGAACATTTAAAGAAGGGGCAGAAAAGCTGGAAGAAAAAAAGAAATGCTGGGAAGAAAAACGAAAAACAAATCGTTACCATTTGCAGTCATAAAGGTCATGATGCACTGATTTAGGGAGGTATAGTATTTATAAAACAAGTAGACTCATCTACTAAATTAATAAATACATATATAACTTAAATATAAAAAATGTAATGACTGAGAATTGGGACTTACATAATTTTGTCTAATAAATAATATTATTCAGCACCGTCATTCGAACAGTAAGAACTCAGTCACAGAAAACCAAATAAGATAAATTATGGATTTAACAAAATTTATAATCCACATTTGCTGTAGCAACTGACAATCTAACCTGACCCTAACTGCATGCATTTTGCATTCCTATTACTGAAAAGTATGTAAAGAACCAAAAACTGTGGTTAAGCACTCAAGTGATATTCTCACTACCTGAAAAGCAACACTTGGACCTAAGAAAAGTAACTCTTGCTGTCTCTTGGCTTTTTTTTCACAAAGAGGTCAGGTCACTATCTGGGGTCCCAAGCCGAACTGTACTCCAATAAGCCTAGAAACAAGAGCACCTTTTCCCTCCTCCCAACACTGATTCTTCATTTTGATAAGCCATTGCTGCTGTCACTCAAGATGCTTTACACTGTCATTGGTTCTAAACTCTTGCTGGTCGACCAGTTTCTGCCAACTGGCAAGCAGCGGTGGTCTATTTCCGAGAAGGAAAGTGAGTGTGCACTGGCAACAAACATAAAAGATCTGCAGTATTTAGGCTGAGGCTTGTACCTGAGCGACCTGCGATCTCCACCGCCGCCGCGACGAACCGGCCTCTGGGCGGGGGCTTTCAGCCAAAAAGAAAGTGATTTAGCCGGGAACTGGTGCCCGGGCCATGGAGAAGCCTGTCCAAACTTCACGTGTCACGCCTGTGAAGACGACGGTCTTGATGGTGCCAGAAACACCACTAGACCCCAGGAAACACAGAGTACCTCAAGCTGCTGGAGTCAGCGCTGCTGACTGTCCGAGTTGACATTTCCTATTGTTGCCGGAAGTGACGTTTGAATTCTGTTCCTTAAAGAAGAAGCATTCATGCTGTTTTAGATTCGCCATAGATTCTTTGTTTCTCGCTTTAAGGTCTGAGCCACTCTAATCATCAAAACTATACTGACTTCTAATTTGCAAGTTAATGTTGAGCTGGCCGTTGAGGAAGCTCTCCGTAGAGTGAGTCATATCTCCTCAGGGTCTGGACGAACGGGGTGTGGAATCTGCAGCACGGAATCCCGGAGCGCGGAGCAGCGGCTGCTTTGAAGATCTCGCCGCGGTGCCTGGCGGGCTGGATCCCGCCGCTGCGAGTACAAACGGTCGGCGCGAGAAGCGCTCCGGGGCGCCCGGAGTGGCAGCTGGAGGCTGGTTCGTGCAACTGTCTCCCGTTACTTATGCTTCCTTTCCCGCTACTTGCTGGGCCCTGCCCGAGGCCTGGTGAGGCCGCTTCTTTCTTCGGCGGCCTCCGTGAACCCGAGGGAGCCGTCCGGGCGGTGCCCTAGTTCGGTCCGAGGTCGCCGTTCTCTGCTGACCTTACCGAGACCCCGGATGCGGGCAAATTATCAGGTCTGTGTTTTTGTCCTTTTAAAGCAGATGGCGGGAGCGGAGTCTAGCTGTATGTAGCTTTCCTGTGTACGCAGCTGGTTGTAACACGAAGTAGGAAAAGTCTTGACAGCTCATACTCTTAAATTTGGGTTGCACTCTGGGCTGGGAAGCTATTGACTGATTCCTATTGGATCCTCGGAGCTGAGCATCCATCCGTCTTCTTCAAGGAAAGAAGAGTTGCACGTTTTTTGTGTTTTCCTTGCTTGCATTTTCTTGATGTTTCCAGTGTGTCTCCATCAACTTTATCTTTAAGTCTTGAAATGTTAAGTATTTGATCTGGAATTATGGCTGTCGTAGTATATTTTTCCAGAAATATTATCAAACCTTTAAACAAGTTTTATGTGAACACATCAGTGCCATTAAGCTCTTTTACTGAAGTGGTTTTCCTTCCTAAACTTTGCTTGCCTTTTGTAACAATATTTCGCTCACATTTTTTTTTTTTTTTGCAAAAACGAAATCTTTACACATTTTATTCATCTTTGTTCCTTTATTTCTGACACTTTGTTTTGAGGTGATATAGAGGGTTATGAGTTTTAAACTCGTAACCACCATTAGTTATCACAGTAGGCTGCTTCATGCTGAACAGAAAACACAGAATCCAGTAACATCCCATTTACAGTCATCGTTTTAAATGACTTATAACTGCCATGGGATTGAACCGGGTTAAAAAACTTAAACTGCGGTGGTAAACCCTTTCACAACGTCTTCCATAAATTCATTTGAGCAGTTTGACGTGTAGACAGAACTCGAGAACGTAGGAAGCAATAGTGATACCTTAATGATGGAATGTGGTATAAGCAGAGTAGTAGCTCCTGTTTTCTTTTAATTCCCTTTGGTAAGGATAGTAACGTAAAAATGTTTATTAGTTTTCTCAGGCGTAGTTATTTTTCATCTCTGGATTTACTGTTGAATATGCACAAGTTGTAGGTTGGCTACTTTTAATCTTAATTTTAGTGTTTTCCAATATTTTAACAATTTCAGTAAAGCCTTTCTTGAAAATGAGCAACAGTAGCTGTAAATCTTTTCCTGTAGTGCTCATGTTTGCTAATCCCTTTATTTTTGTTACACTCATTACCAGTTTCACCTACATATCCAAAACCGCTTAGTATCTTTCTTTTCTTCAAACTGTTTATTCAGCTATTACTGAAAAGGATGTGTTTCAGAAAAATACTTTGTGCTCAAAAATTTCATTTCCAATGGTAGAAAGAATGTGTCCCAGGACATCAGAAAAAGGAAAGATGGAAAGATACCATACAGTGTGAGACAAAACAAAATTGCATTTACTGGAAAGGTAGAATATACATTTGGAAGGACAAAGGGCGGTCTGTGGGAAGAGATACACTTAAAGTTAATCAATGTTTTAAGGGAAGAAGACATCTAAGCAGGATTGTGTTAAGTTAGGTAGGCCTGGAACCTAAAACAAGCTCAAACCTACAAACATTACCTAGTGGTAAAACCCAAGTATAGGTTCTTTTTCAGTTACAGGCCAATTAGTTCCTACTTTATCTTTCTCAGAAAAGTAAAGACTAGTAAGAAAACACATGTTTTGTTTTCCAGTACTGGGATTTGAACCTAGGACCTTCATACTGAGCTGTCTTTTATTGTTTTATTTTGTGACAAGGTCTCACTAAATCAATCAGGCTACGCTCAAATTTGTGATTCTTCTGCTTCAGCCTCCCAGAGTGCTGGGATTACAGGTGTATACCCCTATACATGGCTTCGTCTAGAAAATCTTTTACAGCTTTCATGTATCCATGTAATCCCTGACATACCAAAAGTTGTTAAATAGGACTGATCTTCTTGGCCAGTACTTTGGATAATTTGATTTCAGGATTACTTCCTCACTTTTTCAGTTATCTCCTATTTGATGGTACATTGAGAGTCCCTCTGCCTAAAACTAAAAATGTAAATGGTGTAATCAGTTGGCTGAGAAATAGTGACTGAAATGTCCATATTTAAAAATACACTCAGCAATTCATTTTTCATTATCATTTATTGGAAAAGACTGTCCCTTTTCCACTGCTGCTCAATATCACCTGTTGTCAGTCTATGGTGTTGCCAGATTTAGGAGTGTGAGGGTCTCCTATAAGTAGTTTCTGTCCTGAGTGAAGAATTTGTCAAGAAAAGCACAAATGGTAGCAAAGTTTTATTAAAAGTAGTAAAAGGACTCTGCAGAGCGAGTCTGGGCCAAGTAAAAGTAGGACAAGAGGTACACCTACGGTGTAAGGGTGGCTACCACGCAGGAGAACACAATGGCAAAGCTCAACGTGGGTTGTCCTTTTTGTGTCACCCACTCCTCAGGCTGGTCAGGTCTAGGTCATCCTTTGGAAAGCCTGCTCAAGTTCTCAAGAGAAGCCCACATGCGGGGCTTTGGGAACCAATGTGCAGGTGTCCTGGGATTTTGTAATCCAGGTCACACCTAATTCCCCAGCTAGCCTGACCAAGCCCTGATCTGTGTCATATGTACTGATTGTTTCTGGACTTTGTTCTCTTCATTACCCTGTACATCTTTTCACTGATTGCAAATTTATTTTTATAAAAAGTCTTCACACACAATATGAAGTTTGTTGTCCTATTTGATTTTCAAGATTTTGATAGTTAACCTTTAGTTTTTGCATTCCCCTATAAATTTTTGAATCAGCTTATCAACCCATCCCCCAAAGGCAGCATTTCTTACAATGGGTTTATCAGGACATGACCCACATCATAACTGGAGCAGTATGTATAATTTTCATTTTGAAATTTTGTTTCATACATTAACTGTATACTACCAAATCTTTCTTGTCTTAATTTGTTTTATATTGATCTCTGCCTCACCTACTTTCTGAAAACTTTCTTTTCATAGTTGTGGGCTTTGTGTGTATATTCAGTTTTAAGCATGGATCCCCGAAAAGAGATGCATGGCTATAGCTAGGGCATGGATTGCACTTTGCTGTAACCTTATTGGATCAGACCCTGACCTTTTCGTTGGTCTCCTGCAAATGTCAGCCTGGTTAAAAAGGTATTAATTTTTTTTTTTTTTTTTTTTTTTTTTGGTACTAGGGATCAAACTCACAACCTCGTGCTTGCCAAGCAGGCACTTACGCCGCTGAACTAAATTCCCCAGCCCTTTTTTTAAAAAATTGTTTTTTCAAATTTCAGCCCAGCCCTTTTTGGGGGGGGGGGGTACCAGGAATCAAACTCAGGACCTTTCACTTGCCAGGCAGGCATTTATGCCTCTGAGCTAAATCCCCGGCCCTAGTTAAAGATATTTTCCCCTATGTTTATCTACTTGGCCTAGAGTAGAATTTGCCAATCTGCTGCCTTAGAGAATATAATCTAGCAGTTTCTTGAAGCTGAGGTATAAGAAGAAACTATATTTTTATTTTTTTATTCTGTATTCTTTGCCTTGCCTGTTATTTCCAAATTTAATACCTCTTCAGTTCAGTTTCTTCAGACTGTAAAACTGTTTTGTCTTATCAAGGAAATAAAAAGGAAGATGCTTAGCTGAGTAAGTTATTGGTGAACCCTGAGAGTTTTCTTTTTTTTAAACTTATTTATTTTTATTCAAAAACAGGCATCTGGGGGCTGGGGATTTAGCTCAGCAGCATAAGTGCCTGCCTTGCAAGCATGCGGTTGTGAGTTCCATCCCTGGTACCAATTAAAAAAAAAAAACAGGCATCTGACTGACAACTATTTGAATGACTATTTCTGTGATAAATTTTGTTTTGTCTGTAGTTTTTACTGATAGTATTATATAGTTTCCATAGGCATCCAAGAGAGCCATTTATCAGTTTATTTCAGTATGGTGTGTATTTCCAAGTAACACTTTGTTTTTCAAATTTAAATATGTGGGAAAGGTCATGAACTGTAACATGGATATAGGGCACACATTTTTTGTAAGGAAAAATGGTGATGGATACAATGAAAGCTTATTTTATATTTAGGAATTTTTAGTACATAGATTGTAAGCAGCAAGTACTTGGTCAGTAGGGAAAAGAGTAAGTTAGGAGAAATATAACTAGGATTAGATAAAATATGGTAAATGGTCATCAGAAATATGTATTAAAATAGAATAGAGAAGCTTCAAAGCATACACAGGTTTAACCAGTGACTCATGGGTTTTTATTTTTAGGTGAAAAATTATTTTAAGAGTTGGAACTGAGTCGAATGTTAAATAATGGCAACAGGTGACTTAAAAAGAAGCTTACGGAAACTGGAACAAGTGCTTCGCTTGTTAAATTATCCTAAAGAGGTGGATTATGTTGGGTAAGCTATAATATCAAACTTACTTGTATTCTTTTTTGCTAAAAAAGTGAGATAGTGTATAACATGGGAGGAATACCTAAAGAAAAATAAAGGTTTTTGTCTGAGTGTTATTTAAATTTACTTTGAAATGGTTAAAGTATTTCGGAAAGCAGTCAATTCAGAAAGTTGTTGATATGTATGAATTAATGAAAAATCCCAACCCAGGACATTTAAGATATGTTTATAAACAGAGAATATGCCAATATAATGTATTATCTCTGTATAATTTTAAGCCTATAGACCTGTAATGGATTTTATTATTTATATAGCCTACTGCTTTCATATTCATTGGATAGTATTTCTTGTTATTAAATAAATCTATAATGAGCAGAGATTGCTACCATTTCTTGTCAGTCTCTGTTTATTCATTTATGGAGCATAGATTTTATACTTTTAAGCTGTCTGTTCTTTTTGATAGGGGAAATTCTGGTTACTAAGATTTATATGGCAACCTGCGCCATCCTTGAAGATGTATCTTATATAGAGTATAGCAACATACACTTTTCCTATATTTATGCTAATCTGATATGCCACAGTTGATTATTGTGGTGTTTTTCTTTTTATTTTTGAGACATGGTCCTGCCATGCAGCATGAACTGTTCTCAGACTTACTGTGTACCTCATGGCTGGCCTTGAACGCCTAATCCTCTTGCTTCAGTCTCCCAGATGCTGGGATTACAGGCATGTGTCCCTGTCCCTGGCTTTATGCCTTTATTTATGTTTTAATATATGTAGTTATTTATAGCACATGCCTTTATCTGTCATCATGATTGATTTATTAATATTTTCCCACTATAATATAAGTTGCGGTCTGGGAGTTTGTATTGTTCACTCTTGGGTCTCCACATCTATAACTGAACCTGGAAGAGATTGAGTGAATGTACAAGTATCAAGAAACAAGTCTGGGTTAGGCATCTGTTCAAGTATAGAGTAAAATTTGGTTATATCAGCTACTCTGGAATCCTCAAGTAATGGGCTTTATGTAAAAGAGTGGATATTGTAATTATACACTGAGAAGAGCTAACCTCAAAAGAAGGCTATGAATGAAAGTATAGTAAGGAGAATAAAAAGTCTAGTTACTGTTATTGCAGGTATTATAGGCAAGAAACTGAAGTTATGAAATACATGTAATCATAGTATGTGCCAGGCATCATTTTGGTTTTATCGTTTGTGTGTGTGTGTGTGTGTGTGTGTGTGCGTGTGTGTAAGGTTTTGTGGTACTGGGAATTGAACACAGGAACTTCGTACAGAACTACATCCCCAGCCCTTTTTTGTTTTTTGAAACAAAGTCTCATTATGTTGCCAGGCTGGGCTCAAATATGTAATCCTTTTGCTTCTGCCTAAATTCTGAGATTATGGACCTGCATTACTGGCACCCCACTTACACCAATTATCTTGGTTCTTCAACCAGGAAAATCTTGACAATCCTGAATTACAGAAACTTGACTTGATTGAATAGACAGATTGTGTCATCACATTTATACATCAGCATTTTAAAAAACATTTTAGATAGCAATGATTCTAAAATAGACCAGTATTTTTCTGCTTTCTGTGCAGTGTTTGAATATTTTTCTTATTGGCCCAAGAATGTCATTAAGAATACTTTTTAGATTATTGCATAACATAAGCTATTTATAAGGCCTATTTAGATAGATAGCAATAATTGTTTGAATTCATGGTGTTCTTGAAAACCATAAGGTGGTAAGTACTATAAATGGACGGTTGGCACTGGAGAGCAATATGGTATTAAGTTTTTGAGCACACTAACAGATGGATAATAGTATTGCATAGTAGTTTTGTTAGAGTGATTTAGGATTGGACATAGAATATGGAGGGTCAAGTATCACTCAGTTATTATGGTCATAGTGTGAAGTTTTTGATAACATTTTTAATACTTTCTTGATTGTACAACTTGAAGACCTGTGCTCATTGAAAATCTTTCTTTTTTCCCTAACAGTTTGATGAAGGGAGACACAGCAGCAGCTTTGCCCATCATCAGCTATTCTCTTACCTCATACTCTCCCTATGTAACAGAATATCTCATGGAATGCAGTGTAGAGCTCATAGCAAAGAATGACGTGCGCTTTACGGATAGTGTCTATAAGGTATTTTGAATCTATGAAATGATACTTATTTTAAATGTTATTAAATGGTATTTTTGAAAAATCAGTATTTTAATAACTCCTTAAATATTACTTGTCACTTAACAACAGATATACTGAGAAATGTGTCAGTAGGTAATTTTATTGATATGTAAATATTAATAAATAGAATATACATACACAGGTATAGATCCTATGGCTTGCTGCCCCACCCAGTCCATATGAGACATTAAACTTACTGCTTTTATGCTACAAATTCTTACATGTTATGGTACTGAATAGTATAGGTAATTGTAGTACCACACAAGTTTTTGTGTATCTAAACAGAAAAAGTACAGTAAAAATGCTAGGCAATAGAACTTCTTCAGTTCCATACTAATCTTGTAGGACCCCTGTTGTATACGTGGTCTGTCATTGACCAAAATTTTAATGTCATGCATCACTGGGTATGCAGCATGTATAGCTAATAGCATGTTTTCACATGCATCTGTATCATTAAGATACTAGCTCTATTGAAATCAAGATGTAATTCAAGTTTACTTTGTGAATGTTCTCTAATTGTGATAACTGATAAACATTTGTCAGTGGCTATCATATGCCCTTTTGTATCAAATCGTAGCAAAATTTGATATACTGGCAGAAATTAGAAATATACCTATATTCAGTAAAAGTTGTAGTTGATAGAATTATGAGCAGATTTACTTATTTGTGAGAAAGGCCTCAAATTTTGAGATTGTGCTTTCAGGTTTGAGACCGTCTTATATTTACTTCTTCTGTATGAGTATTGAATTTTAATCTCATATTTGACTTTTTAAAAACAACCTATTTTGATCATTAATTTTTGTTCAAATACTACAGTTTTCTTAAATGTTTTTATAGTAAACTCTACTTATCAAAACTAATCTTTAACAAAAAGTGGAATTGCATTTCATGAAATAGGAGCTTTTCTATATAGCTCTATTAATCTTCTATTTAACCTTCCTGTTTTTGCCACTAATCCCAGAAAGGTTTCATAGAAGTCTAAACAGCACTTTAAGGAATTCTAAGGTTCCACATATTAGAACTATGGGAACTTATAGTCCATTTACAAATGAGAGACTTGAGTTCAAAAGACTTACTGACTTACCTAAAAGTCACATGGTAGTAGAATAATTAAATACAGCTATAAGTTTCTGACATCTAGTCTGGTATTTTAACGCATTAAGGAATTTATCTGGTTCTTCCGAGGATACTTGAACTTTTCGATGATTGACTGTTTTTCTGTATCTCCAGACAGCCATCTCTGTGGCACATGCTAGCCACCTGTTTTCTACCTGGATACCTCTCCTACTGGGTCATGACTTACACAGCTCTGTAAATCTCTTTAGTAACTTTTAGTTAATGGCTTGTCCACCTTACCTTCTCAAAGGTAGCTATTACTCTTTCTCACCAGGTGGCTATTTATCATTTTGGGTTGAAGAAAGAAATTGCTCCTAATTATTACATCAGTCTTTTTCCTCTTTGCAGCTTCTTCGTGATCAATTTGATTATAAACCAATTTTGACAAAAAAGCAATTTATGCAACATGGATTTGCAGAATGGAAAATCCAGATTATTTGTGATATTTTGAATTGTGTAATGAAAAAGCACAAGGAATTGTGTGGTGCTGATAAGGTAATTTTATGAACAGATTTTATTGCTGACTTCTAAATGGCCCAGTATTTTGATATATGAAATCATTATACTAAGTAACAAATTGTTAGTGTAATTACTGCATTCTTCCGAGGTTGCTGCGGCCACAACGCAGAGTACTAACCACTATACGATCACGGCGAGCTACCGGGGACCTTTTTTTTTGGTACCGGGGATCGAACTCATGACCTTGTGCTTGCCAGGGAGGCGCTTAAGCCGCTGAGCTAAATCCCAGCCCTAATTACTGCATTCTTCAAAGTTGTGGGGAATTTTATAAAACTTCATTTTTGCTTTAATACTATTCAGTTGCTTTTACACATCTGTGACTTGGAACTGCTTGTAATAAATTCAAAGATGATGCATTTTCATCACTTATGTTTTTAAAAGATGTATAGTTTCTTTAAAGTCTCATTATGGGGCTGGGGATTTAGCTCAACGGCATAAGCGCCTGCCTTGCAAGCACATGGTCATGAGTTCGATCCCCAGTACCGATTTAAAAAAAAAAAAACTATCAAAAAAAAAGATTTCAAATAAAGTCTCGTTATTTGTTAGTTATATTTCGGAAGTGCATATTTAAGTGATAGGAATTAAATTTGCACTATGCTTTCCATTAAATTTGTTATGTCTAACACATTGTTGTTGATGGTTTAGACTCCTTCACAACCAAGAAAGAAAATTTCTCAGAGCCTCTCAGAACCTTCATCAAGCAATGAGAAAACACCTGCAGAGCCTGTGGGAACTGATGTGACTGGCAGATTTATGACTTCAGGAAAGGTAGAAAAAAAGACAAAGAAAGTGTACTGTGTGGTTTAAGACTCAGCTAATTAATGAATCCGATATATAAGACTCATTTCTTTGAGTACTTGGTGAGACAACTACTTAGTACATTACAGGGATTTTTTAAACAACAAATGCCATTTATTCTTTGGAAAACATTCCTAAAGTTACAAGAAAAGCATAGAAATGTAAAATTGACAGAGCTTTTTGTATCTAATTTGAATTTTGCCTCATTTTCCAGGTAAAATACTGATGACACAACACAGTTATATAATGTCCACATTTATCTGGTCTTCCTAAAACATGAAACTATAGTATATGTAAAATCTACACTTAGTAATATAGATGGCTATGATGATTCATTTATATACATTGATGTTTCTATAACTAGGAGTATGAATTATCTAACAGTTGATAACCTGCAAATATGGAACGTGGTTTGTAGTGTTTTGAGTATTTTCCTTTTGTTCATAGGTCTTCTTTACCTTTGTGTTCTTGGTGCCTGTGTGCTAAAATTAATCCAATATCTTTAGAGATACAGGTTTTCCATCTCCAAGGGAGATTTAAGCCAAAATACTATGTTATAATGATAAATGCACTTTCAGCTGTCTTGCATTTGTGGAAAACCTTATGAGATTGAAGGGTAAAATCCCAGAGGAATAATCAGTGTGTCATTAGCTAAGGGATATAAAGCTGAAGTACAATCTAGTGAACTCTTTCTGCCTGAATCCATTCTAATGATTTAAAATCTATTTAAAAGCTTTCACACTCCTGTGCCTTTTTAAAGTGTGACTTTATCCTATGGACAGCTTCTTATGCCAGTAACTTTTTAAAAATGTGATTACTTCTCTCCAGGTAATGAGGACAATAAGAAAAGGAATTGTAAGAGGATGAGCATGTGCATAATTGCTCATATTTCTCATCTACTTGCACTCTTAAGTCACCTAATTCTTTATTAGTTTTATATGATCTTATTTTTCCAGCTGTTAAGTGATTTATATTGTGTATCCTTCCCAAGTAGAAATGTATAAATAAGGTTATTTTTAATACTGATTTTATCTTCATTGTACATACACATAATACTAGGTGCGCTGTAGGAACTTAC
The DNA here is from genome assembly GCA_004027295.1 of Dolichotis patagonum. NCBI lineage: Eukaryota > Metazoa > Chordata > Mammalia > Rodentia > Caviidae > Dolichotis > Dolichotis patagonum. Next base: position 50,486 of record PVJX010001143.1, on the reverse strand, counting down.
TAAAGTTAATAAAACAATATTTTTCTCAGTGTTTTATTTTAACATGGGGTTGAGGGGAAATTAAATTGCTCTAAAAAAGAAAAATGTAACATTTTGAGACATTACACTTGTTCTTACAGTTCTCTTTGTTCCCATCAAAAGTGAATGGTTTACATCGTATTTTTAATTATCAGGAATTTGAATGACTATTAAAAATTTTCAGGTTTATAGAAGTTACAGTTCACAAGTAGATGTCTTTGTTTATAGGCAAAAATTGAGTCAATTTTGCTACAGCAAATTTTCTCCTTCTCAATGCCTTATACAAAATGTTGTTTTTAATTTTTTGTCCCATATACTAAATTCTATAGTAGATATTCAAATTGTTTTTAGAAAAAAATTAGGTAAAAGTACCTGGTTGTATAAATGTGTAGTGTGACCTACTCCTTTTTTTCAGGACTTCCTTTTGTCATTACGAAATTTGAATTGTTTGCTGAAGGCCTAATATATTGTAATTTAATACAAAGAAATCATAATGAATCAGTTAATTCTTGATTATTCGTTTGTAAATTATGTGAAAACTTTTATTATGGAACATTTAAAACACTTATGATATCTATCATCTAGTTTTCACAATTTGTAAACTCTCGGCTAATCTTGTTTCATCTTCATTATAACCACTTTCCCCAACATTTAAAAAAATTCAGATACCTTTAAATACCTCAAAATTTAAAAATGCTTTTTAAAAAATATTTTTTTCTAAAATATAAAAATGCTTTAAAAGTCCAGATTATAATTTCCTTCGTTGCATGTATTGTAATAATAGTTCATAACATTTTGATGTATACATAAGTTGTAATTTCAACCTCTTTAAATCTTTAAGGGAAGGGTAGGCATTCTTTTTTGCAAAATTACTATACATGTGTCTTTAACACAGTGTGAGAGTAAAATCGCTGAATATTTCTTGCATATTTGTCTCTGCAGAAGAAGGCTTTGGTTATTCGTCACATGTACAAGGAAAATGGTATTAACCTTCCTGAAGACACAGAAAGCTCAGTAACAGATGATAATGAAGTGTGTGATATGGCAGACTTAAAGGCTTCTGAAATAGTGATCACTGAGGTACAGCTCCCTGAGAGCAAGTCAGAGGAGGAGGTAAGAAGTTTGGACTTTTTTTAAAAAAGATGCCAGTGTTTCTTGTTTTGTTCATGATTAACTTAGCATTTAAGCTCCAGAATGTTTAACTATTGAAATTATTAATCATGACACATTACCTGTGTTATTACTTTAGAATCAATAGTGTTTACTGAGTGTATGTCATTTGATAGTTCTGTTAGCATTTTTGGCTGCGTGTTGAGAGTAATGCAAAGGAAGGTAAGACAAAGGACGTGGCTTCAAGGATTTCACAATCTAGTAAGATAGGTATCTACCACTTTGTATAGTGGAGGTTTTCTACCATTTATTTCCTACAGTGGTGAATGGAAAATCTAAGTACTTCATTGCCCTATCATTTTCCTTCCTTAATTCTTGCTGTCTTTTTATGTCTCTTAGAATATCATGTTTATTATTCTTTATTGCCACAAACCCTATTATGTGTCTAATGTCTCCTGTTTGTGCTAAAACATCATTTTCTATCTTTTTCTGTGTTCTGTGACTTCTGTTCATCATAGTATATAATTAACATTTATAAAACCCAGCAGATGGTCATTGGGCTTCTTTCCTATTATAAGGGGCATTAGTATTGTCAGCGTGCCGTCATTTTAGTCATTTCCTCTTGGCTTCATGCTAGTGATAAGAAGCTAGTTAGTATTTAGTGACAGTTCTATTGTATTACCTGGTATTGTTTAAGACTGTTATGCAGATTAATTCACAAAAACATATTAAGTAGATACTTTTTTTTTTGTTTTTTTGGTACCGGGAATCGAACTCAGGATCTATGTAGATTAACTCACAAAAACATATTAAGTAGATACTTTTTTTTTTGTACCAGGAATTGAACTCAGGACCTTGCACTTACCAGGCAGGTGCTGCACCACTGAGCTGTATCCCCAGCTGTAGATACTATCATTAGCTTGCTTTTTTGAATGAAGAAATGGGGCCATCAGATTATAAATCTCAAACGAACTAGTTTATGTGTCAAAGTAACCTGCCCTCAGCAGTAGCTCTCTTAATTCTCATGCCATGCTGCCTCTTCTAACAACTGAAATAACAGAATAGAAACTGAAATACACTGCTTTTAAAGGAACTTCATCTTGTATAATATTGTCTCTAACCTTTTTAATTATTTCAGGATATAAAAAGTAATCCCGAGATTACTGCACTACAAACTATGCTTGCTGAATGTCAAGAAAAACTTTGTAAGTTGGCTTCAATAGAGAAAAGGCTAGACTGTTTGGAGGAAACAATGAAAGGGAAAGTGATAGTAGATGAAAAGACCTGGACTAACCTTCTAAGTCGCATCACTCTTCTTGAAACAGAAATGCTTTTGTCTAAAAAGGTATTTTCTTTCCTTGATCTGTAAAGACTATCTTAGATACAGTAAAGTATTCCTTTTATTGTGTGTGTAGTCTTTTGGAAAAGCTAAATATGACAAGCATTCCATTGATTAATGGGAAAATGTTTAGTTTAAGTCCTGTGTTTAACCTGTTTTCTTGTTCCTATTGTGGCTATTGTTTTTCTCTTAATCAAATGAGATAGTCTGAGGTTTTAGTTGTTAATAGTAACTGAAGTACTTAAAATGAGGCACGAATGTACCTGCTTTGTTTATGTAAAGTTTCAAATTATTTTATATTTTGTAATAACATAGTTTTTCCAATTTGCAAAAAAAGTTGTAGAAGAAAATTTGAAAATACAACTCTTCCTTTTTTTATCTTTCCAGTCATGATGTGAATGTCATAGAAATAGTTACTACATTTACCATTGCTTTATCAAATCTGGGAGATTTGTTTCTGTTACTTAGTTACTTTTTACTCATTGCTGAGACAAAATACCTGATGCCCAAAGTTGGGAATGGAAAGGTTTATTTCTTAACAGTTTTGGGAGGTTTCAGTCCATACTCAGTTGGCTCCAAGACAGGGTGGCATGGCGGGGCGCAGTTCAAGGCAGCTGCAAACAGCAAGGCGGAAACAGGCAAGAGAGAGAGAGACACGCCTTCTTCCTGCCATTACATCACATCCTGGCTCCACTCCTAGGTGGGTGTAGCACTGACACCACCAATCCAAGCACTAGACAATGAACCAATCACAAATACATAATGCAAACGCATGAGGCTTGGAGGCCACTCACGTAAACCATGACAGTTACCTATTAGCTAGCATTCAATTTCTAATCTTTTTCTTCCTAGAGTAAAGTTGGTAGGCTCAAAAAATTTACTGTCTTGCACAGTTAAAGATTATTTCTTATATATAGAAATTCTTATGTATTGCTTTGTAAGTAAAATAGTTACTTGAATATGTCTTGTACCATGGTTATGTTTTTATGATTGACAACATAAAATGAAAACACTTTTCCCTTTGTTCTCAATAACTACTTTGCAGAATAAATGTGTAGAATTTAATGCAGTGAGTGATGACTGTGCTTCCTGCAGTGACGTAGATCTGGTAACTCTTGGTAAGTTCTTAATGATATTAGTATTGGTGCTACAATAGAGGGCTTCCAGAAAAAGAATTTTTGGGGTATTTGGTAATTTTGTTATTCTCAAGCCTCATTTTTTAAAAGAAATTTCAAATCTTCTAGAAAAAAGAAATTAATGAACCTATGGCTACTAAATTACTTATTTTATATAGCATACATAAACAAATTTCAATGTACAGAGTTGCAAACTTAAGAGATATTTTGGACTTTTAATCATTTTAATATAATAAAGTACTCTAAGACAACAAAAATAGACAGACAACAAAAACAGACCTGTAGGATTTCTAATTTTGAAACTTAAGTCGTAGTAGTCTTAAATATGAATGACATATGTAAGAGAGAAAAAAAATTTTAGGAACCTGTGAAGTATTACAAATCTCTTGCACTTAGGCAGTTCATTGAAGATCTTTTCTGTTACCTGACTTCACAGTGATGTGAAAAGTGGCAGAGCCACGAGGATCTCTTCTATTTTTCATCAGCCAACTTTTGTTCTTTTGATTCTCATTTTTAAAAGACAAAAGTCTAAATGTTCTCATGTCTACGATTAAATCATTTATATAAAAGAGATATTTTGTACAATTGAAAATTCATAGTTAAATGTTAATACGCATGCGTGTTCTCAGCATCATTAACTCTTTAAAGTATATATAATAATAATAACAATAATACATTATAGCACTATGTGCCAGCATTGTTGTAATTACTAGATTATTTAATTCTCAAAATAACCACACAAGATAAGTTCTATTATTGTGTGTATTTTTGAGATGAGGAAGTGAGGTATATAAAATTAACTATTCCAAAGGTCACATTGATATTGAATAGTGGATAGATTTGAATTCAGGCAACTGGCTCTGAAATTTATTCTTAATCATGACTTACTTAGTGTTCATGCCAATTTCATTATACACAGAACAATTTAAGCGATTAGTCTATTAAGTTTAATACATGCTACTGGAGATGCTACTTTAGGTATTAAACTTTAGGTATTAATACTGACTCTGCTATTTGCAAAACATTGCCTCTTCAAACTCAATTTTGCAATGAGTTTATTATTTTTTTAATGATATTATTACTACAAAGTACTGTGTCCTTAATTCTGTTTAGAAAGCACATAGCTACATTTAAGCCATTGTACTTAGAGTGATAAGATGAACCACTATCTGAAAAGACCATAGGTGAATAGCTGACCTCATGGAGTTCGTAATCTAGTCTATGTGAATTGAAGAGTCAAGTTTGTAAAGCCTTATGCATTGCATTTCACATATGTATGTTCCTTGGAAGCAGAAAGTTTGATTTCATTTGGACGCAGAGAGTGTCTCTCTACTCTTACAGTCATGCTCAATTGGGAGTGGTTTTTGTGAGGTTCCAGATGTTTTTCCTTTATCAAAACGGTGGTGTTCCTCAGTAAGGCACCTCACTGCCTCACTAAGAGAATGAGGTAGGAGAGCAGTTTAAGGACTGTACTTTTGTTGAATGATTTTGGAGAGGATTTAAAGAAATTGGGAGTCTTCTGATTCTGGTGCTATTTTAAAGACTGATGATAAGAATGAAGTGGAGCTGAAATTCTCAGTGGAAAACAAGCACACAAGTTAGTGGAGAGAGGGCTACGTCTGGTCAGTTTTTGTGATTATAGAGAATCCTTGTTTTGTCTTCACACTTACCAGGTTTGGTATTTTTCTGTTTTATGATCTTATATAATGTTTTCTGTGACATTTATGTTCATGAGGGAAATAGTAATTCAGGTTAATTGCTGGATAGGCTATCAGCTGTCAAAGCTGTGTTCTGTTTTGTTTTGTTTTATCTTGTCTTCTTTGTTTTATTCCTGTTTCCCCTCAGAAGAAAAGAGTATAGTATTAAACAAAATACAGCTCTAAAAAAGAATGTGTTTGTTTTATTGTGATTAGAAGAGAGGTTACACATGGGCACATGAAGTAAGTTGAAGAGTAAAAAGACCAAATTATAGTTTACCCCGGTCATAGATTTTTATCAACACTTGTATAGTCTCAAATGAGAGTTGCTACCAAGGCACCAATCCTGATGCTAACCAAGTAGGTAACTGATGTGGGAGATACTTGGATGTTAAAATTGAAAGACCTTGGTTACTGATAGAAGTAGGAGAAGTAAAAGAAAGGAAAAGTTAAGAGTGACTACTTGATTGGCCTCTGTATTTGAGTGGTTGTTTTTCTTAAATAAGGAATTCCAGAGGAGGAGATTTGGGGAAAATAATTCATTTTTTAATATAATAAATTATGTATGAAATAATAAGGCATGATATCAAAAAATTGGTTGAATATACACATGGATCTTTGATTTGGAAGTGGTACCTTACAACAGTGAAGGACTCAACTTGGTCCCTTATTAGTATAAAAGTATAATCCCCCAAGAGTTGGCTAGATCTGGTACCCCAAACCTTATGAGATTTCTTTTCTTCACAGGAATCTCTTAGAAGTCAGCACTGAAGCTCTTGGACAACTTGCTTCAGGGGCCTGGTGTCAGGGATGACTGGTCTCCCCTTTTCTTTCTAGCCTGATCCTGGTTACCAGTTCTTTTGATGAGCCCTGTGGCATGGCTAACAAAAAACCATGATTTTAAACGAGACTTTGCTTGTCTAACTGATCTGGCTATTAAACATATGACTGGTGTTCTGTATATGCTCCACTTTATAACCCCCCAAACCCTCCAAGGGGCTGTCTGTAGGAATAATTTGCCAGCCTACATAATACTAGCTTTCTTCACCCTGAGGCATATCCCCGAATATGGGTAAATGCCTAAAAGTCTAGGCCCCGAAACGTAGGGCCAGGTCAGCCATTCCTTCACCCTTGATTTTGTCACCTTCACAGCTCTGACTCCTCTCCCTTCCTCTTTCTTAGATTAACATAAATATTCGCTACTTTCAGAGGACACCTATCTCTTCTTAAAAAATAATGAAGGATTCAAGGCACAGTAGATAATAGTTCCTTCTCAGTTTCAAAATTACTCCTTAAAATTACCTATTACCCATAGCTCCTGCTAAACAGTCTGGATCTAGCCAGTCTTCAGATTTGTAATCTTGACCCTTACACTAAGCTAATTGGGTCAAAAGGAGACCCCCAAACCAGCAAATAATCCTGAAAACCAAATTGCATTTTCCCTTAAAACTGGAATTTGCACACTGGGAGTAAGTTAGGGACATTGTGTTGAGCCTAGATTAGCTTGGCAATTTTGTCCGAATTCATGCTAATGAATAAGCAGAAGGAGTCATTCTACAACGAAAATAGAGGAGTGAAACAAATGACAAGAAAAGCAGGCAAAACAGACTGGTCTCTAGAGATTCAGTTTTAACAAAGCCTACTCACTGTGATGATACTCTTCTTCTGTCAGCGCTTGATTAGCTGGGATTGCAGTTGTGCGTAATCAAACCTGCTTTTGCAATGTTTTATGAGCCAATTTTAAAAATTTAAATCTGCATATGTAGACAGGCTATGCTCTTGAAAGAATACTAAAAATTCATTTTTGGGGGTTGGGGATTTAGCTCAGTGGCATAAGCTCCTGCCTGGCAAGCGCAAAGTCATGAGTTCGATCCCCGGTACAAAAAAAAAAAAAATTCGTTTTTTTCATCTATGCCAGTAGCTCTGTTAGATTAAAATGTTTATGTGTCTTCCATCTATAATAAAATTTTTAGGTATGTGACACTACGGTGAAAGGAAAAGATAACTTAAAACTTAATTCCATCTTCACAGACAGAAAAACCAAAATGGAGAGGCCAGCAAATATTCCGGTGCCCTCTGGTTATAATACAGAGTCCACAAATACGACTCCCAGAGCCTCAACTATTAATTACTGTGGTTTAAAAGAGATCTCAGAGGTAAGCAAAACTGACAGCTGCCTAGATGATTTCTTTCAAAGGTTAGGAAAAAAGCAAGCATTGATTTTAGTCATATACGATTAGTAAGAAAAATGACAAAATTGTAAATCTTAGTCTCAGACATTGTGATGAGTAAATAGTTTCAGAATGTTTCAGACTGTTTTACATATTCGTGGTCCATTTTTGAGGATGATTTACTTTAAGAAATCACCTAAATTTGTTGCTTTTTAAATTAAAGGAAACAACAATCCAGAAAATGGAAAGGATGAAAAAAATGTAAGTAACAGAAAGGGGCAACAGAAATTCATTTCTCTGTAGGGAATTGTATTGGATTACAGTATATATAGAATGTGCATATGTGTTTCAAACCTTAAAGGTCTCTCAGTCAGGTGTGGAATTTCCTTCAAGACTCCAGTGGATCATAAATCCACATACAGTTATGTGTTTGTAAGATGAGTCATTGTTTTGGTTTCCAACAAATGATGTACAGCAGTGTTAATGGAATTAACTGTGGATTAAAGAATGCAAAGATATTTTTGGTTGGTAGTTAATGAAGTGTTATCCTATTTTGCTAACTGATTAAGCAGAACAATAAACATGGAGATGGGTGGCTTGGAGACTTTTTTACAGTTAAAGTGTCACTAATAAGTTATAAGGTAATACTAATCATGATACTTGTATGTAGTACAAATAACGTTGCATCTGATTTATAAAGATTAGTTCAAAGAAAATACAAAATGAAATTGTATGAGACTATTATGTAAAAATGTTTCAAGTGATATTATGTAACTAAATAACTTTAAAACTACATATAAGATTCTTTTAAAATTTGAAGACAATATTAAAATAACTTAGGCACCAAGAATTGAGTCTAGTTTTTTTCTCCTCTGGCCCTTGTATAAAGTTTATTAATACTGTAGTACTCATAGCTAACAATAAGAAAAATTCAAACTTATTTTAAATGCAGAAGCATAATTTTAACAGCTTATATCTTTTTCTTTGTTACTATTTATTTATTTACACATCATTTGTTTATTCTATTTCAGGTTTGAAGAAACTGCAGAGTTATTAAAATGTCCAAGTCACTAATTGTAGAATTTTCTGCATAAACGTCTATAGAACTTTGGCTACTGTACATGTTGTGTATTTTAAGAACTTTCTATATAATTTTATATACCATAATATTTTTATTAAGAATTTGTATTCTATTTGGTATATGAGTTTTTCCATTCATTATTGAATAAACACTTCAGTATTTTTGAGCTGTTTTTATGCTGGTTACTCTCACTTTTCTTAGGAAAAAACATATTGTGTTCTAGTACATTGCTTTTACAGAATGAAGTCATTACAGCAAGCCCCGTATTTTTGTGTTGACATTTGTTGGCAGTGTGCTAAGTAATATGTTTTTTAAAGTACAGGCTTGAGGACCATAGTTTACATCCTGTTGGAAGCATTCCAAGTAGGGCTTGCATATTGTACCCCAGAGGCTCAGACATACGATCAGCCATCTGTGCTGACGGGTAAGTTGTAATGAAAAGTCAGAAGTGCTCATTGACAAAACAAAAACAAGCTATTTCATGCTCAGTCAAAAAGCAGCAATATTAACACTGAGAAAGTAAGAATGAACTCCTTTTGCAGTGAAACAGGTCTGCAGGTTCACTGTGAGAAATGGGTGGAATATTTTAGTGCTATATTCGGTAAGACATTTTTAAAGCAGCAGCACAGACGCAGCTGTTGGGCAGCCAGGGTTTGAAGATACACAGTAAGGTTTTCCTTTCTGTTTCAGTGACGAGAAATTGTAAAAAGGTTTGAAGAGAAAAAGCCTTAGATGAAAGTAAATAAAGAGACAATTAAATTTACTTAAAAATATTTTGTGTAAACATCTTTTTCTAACTTTGTAAACAAAAATACACTAATCTTGTGGAATCAAGAAAGTGGACTATTACTGCAAGGATAAAGCACTTTTCTTATATGGATCATCTGATTATATTTTAGTTAGTCATCTGTTTCTATTATATATAATTCAGTTATTTCAAATATAAAATAAGATTCTTTTGAGAAACTATTTTTAGTATTAGTCATTTAAAACAACTTTTATGTTAACATAGAAGCATAAAACCATGAATTTAGCAAACTTTTAATAATGTGTGTAATGAATCTTATTAGATTTACTTTTTCGATTACCTGATAGGTACATTTGTAAAGATCTAAACAGAAGTGCTATAGTCTGTTAGTGTGTAAAGTGTCTGCACCAGCGTGAAACTGTAGCGCCACCTTGTGGTTGATGTGCTTGTATTTTATCTTTTATCAAAACAAAATGGTTTCTCATAAAACAGGATCTTATTTTGACTTTGAAAAAACTCAATTCCAGTTTTACAGAGAAACGTTTTTTCAAGCTTTCTTGTGTAAGACAAATGAAAAATTAAGTCTCTCTGTCTCTAGCCTTTTTTTCTTTATATAATGTGAATATACATACGCTTAGATGATTTGAAACATTTCTAATGTAATTTACATATAATGTGCAAAACATAAGTATCTGTTGAAAGTATAAAACATTTCCTATGTATGTTATCATGTGTGATTTTTTTTTTTTTTTGGTACTGGTGATCGAACTCACAACTGAGCTAAACCCCCGGCCATGTGGGAATTTTAAATGCAGATTTTTATACATTTAACAATTTAGACAGGAACCAATAAAATCAATTCATGATAATACTATATGTTTACACTTACAAGGAATTTGTCTATACGTTTTAGCTATATAATCTTTTGAAAAATAAAGCAAATTTTATTTCATTGAAGCAATTGCCAAATTGTTTATTATGCCTATTTTTTTAGAAATAGTAGAAAAAGGTAATTTGGTAAGTAATTTCTAACAATACAATAGTTTCTTTTGATTAACTTGAAATTGTTGAGAAAGTGAGCCAAAGAGGTCCTAGAGATTGTGTAGCTCCATAATGAACCCTTAGTTAATTAGAATTTTCACTACTTCTGTCCCTTTAATTCTTCTGAATAAAACTTTATGCTGCCAGCAAAGCCTCACTAGCTGGTGCTGCCAGTTGCCCCTGAGCTGAGTAGGTCTGGGTGGGTGACCACATAGGAAAACTGGGAGGAATTGCATCGGGTAGGTGATCACAAAGGGCTGAAAAGCAATTGCATCCACCAAAAGCACAGCTAAGATCTATTACACTGGAAAAAGCAGTTCTATCATACCTGTTTTACTGCGCTAGTTTAATGCGTTTTAACATGTAATACATTCCTTACGAAGTAAAATTTAAAGACTTTGCAGCTGTGTTTCATGCATTCATTACAGCTTTATATGATTGACCAGCACTTGGGGAAGCATTAAAAAAATAAAAGGACCTTGTCAATTTTACAGACTACAACACTGTTTTGAGCTCAAATAACGTTATAGCTTTAATTTTTACATTTAATGATCCCCAAGTTTGTCCTTTCTTTGAAGCTGAAGAATACAGGGAGAGTGAAGTGGTAGAAGTGGTGTGAAACTACAAAATTAAAACTTGATTGTGTCACTTGAGCTTTAATATTTCAAGAGAAAATGAAAGGTTTCACCTGGGAGACAGTACATTACTGACAGCAGTAGCAACACTAAAATTGTGGATTTTTATTTTAAAGAAAAAAGATGGCACGTCATTTCAAAATAGGATCGTAGACTGACTGGTTAGTACACTGCATATTATCTTCAAAGGGCTTGCTCATAGTACCAGACATAGGCATGAAAAATTATCGAACAATATAAGCACAAACCTTTTTAATGAACTAATGGCAATTACTAGTATAACTATATTGGGAAAAATGGTATATTTTGTGATTTATATTTCTAATATAGGAATGGGATCTATCCAAGTGTATATTTTTTCTCTCTGAAGTTCACTAAATCATTAATTAATTTAAAAACATTTTTTGAGACAGAGTCTCATTATGTTTTCCAGGTTGATCTTGAACTTGTGGCCCCAGCTAATCCTTCTGCCCTAGATTCCCAGTTTGTGAGGGCTGTAGGCATGCACCACCACACCTGGCTCACTAATAAAATTTTTAAAATTTGGTATTCCTTTTTAATTTCTTAAAAATGTTTAACTCAATATTTTAAAGTTAGAACCGAGCTCTTGTGCAGTGATCATAAAATGCATAAAACAACTGTTTCTGCAGATAATAGATTTAGTGATAGGCTGTCTAATATTCTGACCTGTGATCTACTTTGATATTAATATAGCATTCCAGCTTTCTTTTAGAAAATGTTATCACAGTAGATACTTCCCATCTCTTTTACTATGTCTGTATCTGTGTGTTTAGAATGGATTTCCTGACAATAGTGCATAGTTTAGTTTTGCTCTTTTACCCACTCCAAAAGTCTGGAGTGTTTGAATCATTTATGTTCAATTTGATTTTGGGTTTAAATCTACCTCCTTTTAAAAAATTTATTTATTTATTTGTTTTTCTGTTTGTACTTCTCTTGTATTACCTTTTTTGTACTGCATTATTTTGCTTTAGTTTGAGTATTAAGAGTTTTTATGGCTTTTATTGACATCAGATATACCTCACCCTGCACATGCTTTCTCTCCTTTATAGTATGTATCATTAACTTATTATACAACTTCAATTTAATTTAAGAAACTTGTAACAATATACTTTTATTCTCTGCTCAGATTTTTGGTCAGATATTTGCTACATGTGTTACAAACTCCACAAAACGTCATCAGTGTTGCAGTCAGTAGTCCTTTTAAAGTGTTTAGAAATGTCTTTAGAAAAGTCTGTAGTCTTTAGAACCTACCGTTTCTGATGCTATCTACTCCTTTTGCAGGTTCACATTTCCTTCCAGTATTTCTTTTACCTGATGAGTTCCTTTAACTTTTCTTATGATGGTAGTTTGCTGGTGGTGAATCCTAAAACAGCTTTATCTACCTTCCCTTTCCAAAGATATTTTTGCTAGGTATTTGGTTTTACAGTAGGCCTGGTCAATCTTTCATCAGTTTAAAGATGAGTATCTGCTGTCCTTTGGTCTGCACTCGTTTTGGTGAGAAATCTGCTGTCTTTATCTGTGCTCCTTTATGGAGTCTGCTTTCTATTACTGGATGTGCTTTGCTTCATTCATTCATTCATTCATTCATTTTACTGGGATTGAACCCTGGCCTTGGCGTTGTTTTTTTTTTTTTTGTATTTGTTTTTCTTTCTTTCTTTATTTTACTTACAGACAGGGTCTTTCTTACTAAATTGCTAATTTGCTCAAACAAATTTAGACAGGTGACAGAAGGCTTAAACTGGTTTAAGCATGAAAGAGAATTTATTGGCTCACTGAACTGATGAAGAAGGGCAACTATAACATCACAGTGCCCTAAAATAAGAAGGAAGAAAGAGGAAGAACAGTTAAAATTGTGTTCGTGTGTGCACTTTAGCCTCAAGGGATTCGCAAATTGGGCAGTTGAGCTGAGGTCAGTTCAAGCAGCCAAAGTACAGGTCAAGGCGATACAGCTAAGGCTCACTACTGCTCCACTATTAGCATTTTCATGGACTCCTGCCCACAAGTGTAGGGGCGTAGGCTGAGGGACAATTGCCTGACCTGTCTTTAAAAGGTGTCTAATAGCTCCAAAACTGGCAAACACCTAAGTTTCTCTCACTTGATGACTTAGATGTTACTATGGATAAAACAGCATCAATGACAGCTCGTGTAAAAGTTAAGTGTTCGGTATATACAAAGAACATCTTTAGTAGAAGGAAAAATTTAATAAGACCAAGTGTGTGAGGTGCAATAGGAATTCCTTAGAAAATATATCCTGAATAGACATGAAAATACACTATCATGAGATAATTGTTAGATTTATAAAATTTAAAGTATCAAACTACTAAGTTTTTTTTAAAGTTACAATCAAAATGAATTTTCAATTCTTGCAAGTGTGTACAAGCTGTTCACTTTGCAAAAAATTTGGCAAAGTCTAATAAAGGTAAAGACAGGTTTATGCTTAGAACCAGCGATACCAGAAAGGAAAAGATGGCCACATAGGGGACAACTGCAAGGGTGAGTGAATTCAAATTGGTGCAGTAGAAAAGCAGATAACGCTGAAGCAGGAACAAAAGATACAGATTGATTCAGGAGGATAATAAAAGAGAAACCAGACTTGGATCAGAGAACCTGCCCACTTCGCCACCTCTAGACCCATGACTTATGCTACATTGAGACAGGATTGAACTGAGGGAAGGAGCCAGCCTTTCCGGTAAGGGTCTGGCTCCCTGAATAGACTCACAATCACTCTGACCTCCCTACTAGGCACAGTGAGTGCACTATATGCAACCTGGGGATTTAGAGAAGCTGGAAGCTGGAGAACTGGACAGAAGGAATTGCCACATAACCCCATCTTGTTAACAATAGCACTCCAGTCCCCGTGAGTGGTGGAATTAGGAGAGAAAAGCCTTTCTGGGGAGAAAAAATAAATTGCTCATTCCCCCCACAGATAGTGGAAATGCAGTTCATGGTATAGCATCTGGCTATAAAAGGGGCCTAAATAGAATTTTCCAGTGCTATAAATTAAACAACATTCAGAGGCAGGTTGGTAATCTTCAGAAAATTAGGCTGTGAGAATCCAAACAATACTACCTAAAACATAGTAACAGGTTCTGACAATTTCACAGCCTTTCTCAATCTCTAAATACAATCTACCCATCTGCATACTTGTCCCACCTCCTCAAATATTCTTTCAAACCCTCTCAACACTAGCCCCTTATCCCAGCTATAAAAATAACTCCAACAGTCCATTCTCTTGTTTTTGATCTAATGACATTTCTCTGACCTCCCTCTTTTGCCATTGACAAATCCCCTATTCTTTCCCCCACCCTTTGCATCCCAGACATACCACTAAGAGCAATGTATATAGTTTCTAAGGGGTATTGGTCAAATGGTGAAATTATCAAATCAAGATTTAATATTTTTGATTAATGTATGGTTGCATCTGTTGCTGTTGCTATAACCAGTAAAATTCTCTCCTTACAATGCAATGACAGAGTTCAACCCAATTGGATTGAGTAGGGTGAAGTGGTGAACAGTATCTGACACTGGAAAACAGAACTTAACTAAAGGGATCTTCATACAACAACACATTTTCTTAGCTCTACTTTACCTGGTTGTTCAGCTCAAACAAAAAAAAAAATAGGAACATGAAAAAGCAAGATGAAAACAATGCCTCCCAACTCTCCCAAAGCAGACCCAAGGAGGAACTGATGGAAAGGAAAGCAATTAGCAGATAGCTAAGCTGTGCAAAATGGAAAGGGAAGCAAAGAAACTTGGTCAGCTCAGAGGTATACGCAACCCCAAAGACAGTGGAATTATTCAAAAACTGAACAGTGTGCTTATGGAGCAAATAAAAATTGGAAAATATGATCAAAATAGCTCAAAATATGAATAAAATTTACTAAAGAAATAGACTTTATGGAAAGATGACAATCTGGAAATCTATTGAATGCATGAATAGCACAAATGCCTGATGAGAAAACAAAGTTTCAGAAATCAAGGGCAAAATGGAATCACATGATGATACACTTAGAGAAAACTTGAAGATGAGAGGTAAAAAAATTCATCATACAGCTACTAGATGATGTGAAGTCTAAGCTAAGACTCTGTGGAGTGGGCAGTTAGAGAACAGCACACATGGAAAACAAATGTGTATACAGAAATCATAGCAGAAAAAAACTTCCAAGTGAGGGGAAGAACTCATAGGTAAATTAGACTTACAGAATGTCATACTGAAGCTATCCAACATATCATAGTCAAAAATCCCAAAAGTCCAACATAAAGACAAAATCTTAAAAACTTTCAAATGAAATCAAAATAATCACTGAAAAAGTAAACCCACTAGGATTACACAGATTTTTCAAAACAAACTTTGAAGACCAACAGAGCTGGGAGTGAAATGTTTCAACCTCAAAAAGAAAACAGTTTTCAACCTAGATTTATATACTCTGCCAAAGAATCTTGCAAAATTGATGGCGAAATAAAGACATTTTATGATAAAGAACACCACCAAAAATCCATGATAATGTCAGTACATTATATTAAAACCTATGGCACACAAGCAAAGAAGTACTTAAGGAAACTTGTTGTTGATCCTCTTATTAAAACAAAGTGAATGCTTTAAATTTAATGATGCGTAGCAAGATACTAGGAAAACAAGAACAACACAAACTCAAACCTAGTACAAAGAGAAATTATAAAAATCAGAGAAGAAATTAATGAAACTAATGAGACTAAAAGAATACATAGAATCAATGAATCAAAGAGCAAGTTCTTTGAAGAAATAAATAGGCATACCCCTTAGTCAAACCTACCAACAAAGAAAGAAAACACCCACATCTGTCTTAGTTTTTTCCCAATTTCTGGAACAAAATACCTGACACAAGTTAAAGGGAGAAAGTTTTATTTTTACTCACAGTTTGTAGAGGTTTCAGTCCACAGTAGATTGGCTCCAATGTAGGACAGCATGGCAGAGGGGGGATAGTTCATGGCGTGGCAGGCAAGAGGAAGTGAGACTTCCTCCTTTTTCATTTTATTCCATTCAGTCTACAAGCTTATGTTTGGTGCCACCTACATCCAGCATGGGTCTTCCTTCTTTAGTAAGTCCATCATCTCCACCCAGAACTATGCTAAGCCAATCAGGAGGTGAATCCAGTGTCACATACTCATTATTCTGTTATGCTAAAAAGCCCCATCTGCAAGTACATGAAGATTTGGGGGACATCTAGATATAAGCCATAGCAGCACCCATGTACTTAGAAATGTAAAATGTGGAATCAAAATAGAAACTATTAAAATTCAGAAGGTCATTAGTAACTACTATGAAAAATATTTTCCAACAAAATGGACAGATTAAAGGAATGGACAGATTCCTAGATACAGATGAATTACCAAAACACAGATGAATTCCTAGTTACAGAAGAGAAAAGGTGTGAACAATTCAAAGCAGTCAATAAGCTTAAAACAGTAATAAAAATCCTACCAACTAAGAAAAATCCATGACCTGATGGAGTCACAGCTGAATTTTATAAAACTTCAGAGAAAACATGGCAGTACTCAAATGCTTTAATCTCAGTCAAAATACAAACAGCATTCTTCATCAATATAGAAAAAGCAATATTGAGAAAGCCTACAATTTATACAGAATAGTAAGAAAACTAGAAGAGTAAAAGCAATACTGGATAGCAAGAGCAAAAATAAGGCATCATGATCCTAGATCTCAAACTGTATTAGAAAGCTACAGTGATAAGAACAGCATGGTGTGAGCACAAAAATAGACGTGGATCAATGGAACAGAGTAGAAGATTGCAGAAGCAACTTCAGACACATTCTGCCATCTTATCTTTGACAAAGGAGCCACAAACATATTGGAGGAAAGATAGGGTCCTTAACAGATGGTGTTGGGAGCACTGGCTACACCTGCAGAAGATTAAATCTCGACCCTTATCTCTCACCTCAAATCAAAATGGATCAAAGATCTAAATATTAAGACACAAACTCTTAATTTGTCTGAAGACAAAATAGGTAAAACTCTTGAAAACATAAGTGTAGGCAAGGACTTTCTGAACAGAACCCCAATTGCACAAGATACAACATCAAGAATCAACAAATGGAATTATATACAAGTAAAAGCTTGTGCACAGCAAAGGAAACAACTAACAGAGTGAAGAGGCAATCCCTAAAGAATGGAGAAAATTCTTTGTTAACTAGTCCTCTGATAGAAGACTAATGTCTAGAATATATGAAAAGCTCAAAACATTAACCCCCCAAAATGAAAGACCCAATTAAAAAATGGGAAACTGAAATGAATACACACATCTCAGAAATTCAAATAACCAATAAATACATAAAGAAATAGTCATCATAGTTGACTATTAGATAGATGAATACTACAGCAATAGTGACATTCCATTTTACTCCAGAAAGAACGGCTTTCATCAAGAAATCAAGTAATAACATGTGCTGCATAGGCTGTAGGGGACAAGGAACCCTTCTAAACTGTCAGTATGAATGCAAGCCAGTGGGACCACTATGGAGATCAGCATGGAGAGCCTTCAAAAAATTAAAAATAAAAATTACATTGGACCCAGATATTCCACTTTAGGTATCTTTCTGAAAGTGTTAAAAGATGTGTTATTACAGTGATATACACTGTAATAGATAGCAGTATACAGGGATACATATTCATGTTTCTAGAAGTACAGTTCATAATAGTTAAATCTCAGATGTGTTCTATATGTCCATCAGTAGATGAAAAAGCACGTGTTGTTTATACCTAATAGAGTACTACTCAGCTATAAAGAAACATAAATTCCAGTCATTTTTGGGAAAATGGATTCATCTTGAAGCCATATGTTAAGTGAAATAAATCAAAGATATTCATAAGTATCACATGTTTTCTCTTATTGAGAAACCCAAGGAAAGGCAGAAGGGGATAGGGGAAGGGAATTTCTGTTTTGGATAAACGACAGTTACCAAAGATGTAATTTCTTTTCTTTTCTTGTTTCTTTCTTTTTTTTTTTTTTTTTTTGGTACTGGAAATCGAACTCAGGATCTTGTGCGTGTCAGGCAGGTGCTGTGCCACTAAGCTAAATCCCTGGCAAGAATGTAATTTTTGAAGAGCTCCATCTCTTGATGGGTCAACTAGAATAAATCATCTCTAACTATATTTATAGGAAATTAAATAAATTTATTTGTTGGATAGTCTTGTTTATAAGGATATGTGATCAATATGACTTTGATGCAAAGACTTTGTTTCTCTATAATTTAAATAATAATTTTCTGGCAGTGGTTTCACAAAGGTGTTCTAAGGAGCTCAAACACGAATGTTATTTCCTAATAATTCTTAATCATAGTGTCTAACATATTGTGAAATCATCCCTGTCTTCTCCACTCTTCAATGTGGGACCTATATTCAAGTCAAAAGCATATCACATTACTCTCTTAATGGTATTGAAAGCCACAGAGCAGTTTTTTCTTTTCGTTATTTTTTTTTTCTGACAATGAGAAAGCAAAACAATTGTTAACAGTGAATAACTGTACATAATTGTGATGGTTGTTTACTGTCCACCAGGCACTTTCTTTCTTTGTAAGGAGAAATTTGCTCAGTTTTCTGAAGAGAAATTAATTCAGAAGTGAGCTCATTTTCCTTACGGCTCATTTTGCTGATTCCCAGGCACAGACTGACAGATGGGAAAACTCAGTTGTAGGCAAGGAATTTTGATGGATCTCCTAAGAGAGTGAAGCATTTATTCCTTCCCACAGTAGCTACCACAAAAGACTCTTTTTGTGCAGAGAAATTGATAGTTATTTGTATTTGAGAGAAAATCTACCACATAGACATAATAATCAGACATTATTTGAAATGCTGGAGGAAGCTTCAACCAAAGCTAGGTCTATTTACAGACTTTTCATTTGTATGAGCCAATATATTGCTAGTGCTATAGAGGTCTTTTGGTTACAATGCTATATCCAAAAAGTTTTATGCAACAACAACAACAACAACAAACCCTTTCTTTAACTCTTTTGTCATAGCAGGGAAGAACATTCATTAAGTATAATTTTCTAGCCATAATATTTTGACATATGTAAAAGATATGTTTATTGTACATCTCCAAGCAAATTAAATTCTGCATAGAAAGTATCAATTTATCTTAACTTTCCAGACCTAAGCCATCATTTAACAATGTAAATTAAAACAGCTTTTATTTTATTCTGTAGTTACCTAGAGAAATTTATGGTAAGTCATCAGCATTTACATTTAGGGTGTAGAGTAATGGCACTTATACTTTCCCAATTTATTGGGAAGGTTAATCAGGAGGATTAGGAAAACATCACAGGAAAGTACTTTGTTCAAACACAAATAAATTATACATTTTAACAGAGTTAGTCATAAGAATTTTCAGGAAAGTTGGGTTTTGTTCCTGCTTTTAGTACAGTTTTAGTTCATTTTAGGTTGTAAAAGCTAAAAAAGACATTTGCTTTCAAGTTGTTTTGATATATTTTCAAAGTAACAAAAGTTATAAAGTAGTCAATGTTAAAATATACTTGATAGTTTAGCAATAAGGATAAAGTTCTCACACTTTATAGCTTTAAGAATGTCCTTTACTCATGGGAACTAAACATGGTATGCTCTGAGAAGCCAAGGGGGAAAAGTTCAAAAGGTAGGCCATGTGTTTTTTCCACATTTGGTTTAGAAAAAGGATAAGACTGTTTGGATTATGCTGTTCTCTGACTTAGTAAAAATTACTAATGAATATATGTTAACCTTTAGGTTATCACCATTTTTGCCCTAGATAGATATATGGTAAAAATAGACTACTGAACTGTCTAGTCACAATTTTAAAGACAAGTTTGGGTGAATTATAACTAACATCTCTACCCTTGGATCAAGAAGAATATGTAAACCCAAATTTTTAAAGATAAGTATATTTACTATAGCTTCAACTTTCATATTTTCTATATAAATATTTTCTAAGATTATACATTTTAATGTTTTCATTATAAATGTATTCTTAATTTTAAAACACGTTCATTTTTAATGTGTTCAGAGTCAAATATGTTAAATTTATTTTTGTTTTTCTTCATACAAAAAATGTAGAAAGATTAGGTTTTATCCAGAAATAACCTTTGTTACCATTTTGGTATATTTTATTTTTTACATTTCTCTATCAGCATGTGTTTTTATGTGAATAGTATGGATATTAAAAAGAGATTATGCAAATTAACATTTTATTTTGGGGGCGTTTATGAGCATTTTAGATGTCATTCATAGTTATAAAATATTGTCTCAGTTCATCAAATATTTAATTTTGTCTGTTTTGCCTAGTGTGTATTCACTGTTTTTTATTATAAAGTTCATTAATATAAAGATTGTCACGATAAGTATTTCTAGAAAACATTCAGATTTTGATTAAGATTCAGAATTAGAGTTAGGGTTCAGGTTCGTGTGTCGGGTTAGAATTTGGGTTCAGATGAGAGTTAGGATTAAGGGTTTAATGTTTCAGGTTTACAGTTTAGGGACAGTCTTAGGTTTCTTATCTCCATTGCACCTCACCACAGAAAAGAAAATGAGCATTTTAGTTGTTTGTATTCATGTCTACATATTTGTAACTAATGTTTTTGTAATTTTTTGTTTAGTCTACTTTGTCATTATTGGGGTTATATATTATGGAATGAAGAAATGGCATGCTAATAACTGCCATAATTCCCTTCCACCCCTCTTCCTAATATGCTTACCTTATAGCTTAATCTATTTCTTTGATTTTCTCTCTAGAACATTCCTACATGCAGTGCTCCATCTTCATGTTCCAGGTGCAACAGGCAGCGCTTCAGACCCACTCCATCTATTTGTTTTGGAGCTTCTTTTGTCCTCTCTCCATTGTTTACTATTTATTTCTTCAATCCCATGCTTTCTTTCTTTTTTTTTTTTTTTTTGCTGTATGTTGGCAGTTTAGTGGTGCTCATTTAGAGGTCTCCTAAACATTCTGCCTGGAAAGACTACTCTGTTCATTAGGCCAGCTCCTTAAATGTATATAGTCTAACCTATGTTTTTCTTTCCTTTCTAATACATAAAAGATATTCTTGTCTGATTTCCATTTTCTGGAAATTAGCTCTTTGTCCATATTCTTTAAGAAGGTTTGTAGCTTTCATTCTTCTCTGCTGTCATTGTGAAGGCTAAGAAGGTTGGAAAAATCCATGTGTTCTTAAACTAGAAAAGCTGCTTCAATAACTTTGATCCACTGGACAAGAAATTATAGTTTATTTGAGACCATTGAGAGAAAAGTCAAACATAGTAGAGATACCAAAGTAGTCCATTCTTCCCATGTTTGAAGTCCACACAGTTTACAAATCCAAACTGCTCAAAGAACCAAAATAGCTAAGGGAGGTAAGAATTAAGATATAGCTCAAAAGTGAAAACAGTAGGGGAAGAGGTGGACAGGGCAAATAAACCTGGTTTTTGTTGGGTTGGTAGGCTGAAGGCAGTGTTCCACATAAGCTAGGGCAACATGATGGAAATAAGTTGCTTGTATCTAAGATTCTAAACCTCCACTGATACTGTATTCCAAAATGGGATACGTCATTTTTTAAATGGAGTAGGAAAAGTAGTGACTATGGAAAGAAAAACAACTGGGACAATGTTTGCCCACTCTTTGAATATTCAATACCAGCAACACTACTCGCTCTATTAATTGAATCAACCATCTTATATAATACATTTGAGGCAGGAAGATAAGGACATGGCTAAAACTAGCTGGGAAAGGAGACAGGCCATGATCTTGGAGCACGTGCACAAAACAGTTCCTGAAACCCTGCATATGGACTTCTCGAGAGGACTTGAGCAGATTTTTGGTAGGATGGCTTAGATGTGATGCCAGTGTAGAAAATATGAAAAAGAGTCACCATTAAGTGCTGGCTATCATGCCTCTTCACTGTAGCCCACCACGCACTGTAGGCTGTATTTTTATTTTTATTTTTATTTTTATTTTTATTTTTATTTTTATTTCCTTTCCTTTATATTCAGCTTAAGCTTGTCCTGCAAAGCACGTTTTCCCCTTACTTTTCTGTTTTGTCCTACCTTTAATAAATATGAAAACTTGCCACCATTTATGCTTGTTTCATTAAATTCTTTGTCTAGGACAGAAAGGACTTAGAAACCATCTCCAGAAGGAGACTCCAGCACCCCACAACTGCTGACACAATTTCATAGACCATGTATAATAGACTTTGGCTCCATTCATTGCCTTATTAACTCCTAACAATGCTGAAAGTATAATTTTCATCGAACTCCTAAAACTATAATTTTCATCAAATAAAATTGATTTTAACTTCTAGGCTCAGCTGAAGATCTCAGACAAACATCTATTAATCATGACCACTTGCTGTTCAGGTTCAGATATTTACTCAGTATGTAGGCTAGAACTAGAGTATGTCTTTGATAAAGAAAAAATAATTCATGTTGAGAATATCCATAAACTCTGGCTCAAGCAATGCATTTGATGTCTTTTGGAATAATAAACATTTTTTCCTAGTTGGAGAAATATAAAACTTAGGATTGGGCATGTTACTTTCCTGGAACTGAGGTCTAGAACACATGAAGACATTTCTCTCTAATGCACTTGCTAATAGAAATAATCCTTTGGAATGTTGAGCCAATATTTCTTGTACAGGACAGAGCTCTTTGGAATTTACTGAAAACGGAAAACTGATTACACTGGGCACAGAGGACATTACTATTTATAGAAACACTTACGATAAGAAAAGACTTTCAAAAGCCAGCAAAGAAATAGCTTTTAGGGGGTATTTTCAGAAAAATGTTGTAATCTTTTTTAATAAGCATAAAGGAATTGTTTTATATATATTGATAAAAATTATATGATTAATTGGCTATTTTAACCTAAAAAGTTGGATTGCCTTAACTTGGTTTGGAATCTCTTTTACTAAATATACAATTTGATTTTATGGTCTGGCAAATGCCCAATGGTCATTTATCTAGTATGCATGCATTTCTACAGCTGGATTTTCAAATATGATTATAAAGTGCATATGACAGAACTATCCTGAAAATAAATATGTCAGCAGGCTTTGCTGTATTTTATGCACTTATTCTGGATGTAACATAACTTGGTACACACACAGATTACAATTTCAGGTATTTTGGAAGAGCTATACAAGTACAGATATCATTGTTTGTGATTGGGGAAGGTGATTAAGAAACACCTGGGTTGAATATTTATACTCATGTCTTAAATCTGAAAGCCTTGCAGTTTTATAGGCCTTTTGGGGAAAGACAGGAACTACATTAACACTTGTCAGTGTAACTGTTAATGCACTACTGAGATTTGTAAAAAAAAAAATCACAAAAAATGAAGGAAGCATTCAAAAGGATTAGTGTCTCATCAGCGTTATAAGTTTAGGAATATAATTTTTAGAATTTAGTCTTGATAATATCGTTTACATTTTGGGGTTTGGGAATATGAAGTAAAAATTCATTGCAATGAAACTTTAATTTTATGTTTAAATAAGTATCATTGTTTGTAGTATTGTCTCATGGAACATTTAAGGGGTCCAGTTAATGGTGAAATTGTAATCAACAAGTTCTTCTTGAACTTTCTCTATGAGGTCCTCTTTTTCTTCCTAATGATGTTATTTCCATGTTTTCCTTTCTCCCTCCCTCATATCAGCTTGACACAAATTGTTGTGAAAGCAGACGAAAAGCTTACTTAATTGATAGAACAATAAAAGCTATTGGTCAGTAGGAAAAACCCAACGTTCCTTCTCTGCTCATCCAACAGTAATCAGCTGTAGGAAGGGCACCTCTGCTTTTATTGCCAGAGAGTAGTTTAGGGACAGCACAGTATAAGTGAGGCATTGTAACTTAGGATGCAACTATGATCCTAGAATGAAATTCTTCTTGGCTATCAAGTAGCATTAATCACATGCAAAAGTTTTACAAGAAAATCTTTATCAATAACAATAATCATTGCTACATGTTTGAGCACTTACTCTAGCTCACAAAGTGGTTTGCCTGTATTATCTTCTTTATATCTCTCAACAATCCTATCACCTAGATACTTCTGCTGTCTCTTTTTAATAGTGAAATAACTGCATCAATTGACTTTTATAATTAACACAGTAATTGCAAAATTAGTGGCTTAAAGTCTCAACCTTTCATTTACCTCATGATTCTATAGAAGGGTGATTCAGATGGAGTTTAGCCAGCTGGGTCTTTAATCTTGGAGAGGTTTAATTGACCTTGGCTGAGCTAAATGAACCTGTGATCAGCTCTTGAAGCAGTGAGGCTTCACTGGTCTTTAAAGACATTAGCTGTGTTTCTCTCCAGCATTCCTCTCTCCATAAATTTTTTCGTTCTTCTGTCAACTAGCCTGGGCTTGTTCATGTGGGATTCTCAGAATTCCAAAACCTCTGGAATAGAAACTGCAGTATAATGCCTCTTAAAGTCCAGACTATATGTGTTTCTTCAAAACCCTGGTTCTTTTTTTCATATTTTGATAAAGTAGGACCATATTTCTAATTTATTATCAAATACCTGTCATATATCTTTATAATACTTATATGTCACTTATTAAGTATCATTCTAGTTATGTTTCCAATAGTATTTTATTTAATCCTTACAGTAATATATATGGGAAGTAATACAATGATATAACTCTGAATATTGAGAAATATTATAAAGAAAATTAGAGTGATAAGAAGTTACTAACCATGGACATTGACTTTGTCAACCTCCCATATATTGTCATGCTCTTTCTAATTTTAGTTTCCCTTCACTCAATTTCCCTGGACAAACACTGATCTGTTTTTTGTCATTATAAATTCTTTTTCTTTCTCTAGAATTTTACTGGAATAACATTATTCAGTATGTACTCAATATAATGTTGTTGAAATTTGTCCATGTTACTGCCTATATGAGTACTTTATTCCTTTTTTGCTAACCAGTATTTCACACATTAATATGCCATAATTTGTTTATCCTTTTACTTACTGATAACATATGAATTGCTTCCAATTTTTGTTATGAAAACTGTAACTGCCAAGGATATTGGTATATAAGTCTTTATGTAGACTGAGTAAATTGCTAGGAGGTAAGTATACGTTTAATTGTTTAAGAAACTGCTAAATTGTTTCTGACAGTGGTTGTACTATTCCTACTGGCATTAAATGAAAATCTACTTGCTCTGTATCCTTTCAATCTTAGTCTATGCTTACAGCTACAATAAATGCTTTGGGCCAGGAAATTTATAAGCAATAAATATTTTATTTCTCAAAGTTTTGGGGGCTGGCAAGTCCACAATCAAGATGTTGGCAGCTTTTGAGACTGGTGAGAGCTGCTCTCTGCTTCTAAGGTGGTGCTTTGTTGCTTTGCATCTGCAGCAGAAGGTGGAAAAACAAAAGGGATAAACTCCGTGTCTTCACATGGCAATGCAGTGGAAGGAATAGATGCCACATAAAAATATATTTTAAAAAATAAGGACACTAATATCATTTATGATGGTGGGGCCATCATGAACTAATTGTCTGCTAAGGGTCTTACTTCTTAATACTATCACATTTATATGAATTTTTGGAGGGCAGACTCAGTTTATTGCATTCTACTGCTGGTTCGTCCCCAAATCAGTGTCCTTCTCACATACAAAATACACGTATTCCATTGTCATAGCTTCAAAAATATGAAGTAGGCTAACACCAACCACAGAAGTATAAATCTGAATCTCATCTAAGTATCATCTAAATCTGTTATGAGTGAGTTTCATGGCACAATGTATTCCAGAACAAATTAGATTATGGCTGTGAACTTGTGAAATGAAGTAAATTATATTCCTCCAATCTATAGTGGTAGAGGAGACATAGGCTAGACATTTCCAGTCCCAAAAGGAGGAATAAGAAAGCAGAAAGAATTAATAGGTCCCAGGTAGGCCCAAAACCCATTAAAGCAAGCAACATTAATTCTTAAAGCTTGAAAATAGTTTTGACTCTATATCCAACCTTCTGGAAATCACAGTATAAGGTTTTGGTCCTGACTCACAGATTAG
The DNA here is from genome assembly GCA_004027295.1 of Dolichotis patagonum. NCBI lineage: Eukaryota > Metazoa > Chordata > Mammalia > Rodentia > Caviidae > Dolichotis > Dolichotis patagonum. The sequence continues at coordinate 24,457 of PVJX010001143.1, read as the reverse complement.
AGTGTCTATGGCTCTATCAGGTTGATATTGCACCTTGATGATTCTGCTGGTAGTCTGGGGTTTCACAGATGGCCCCACCCCACGACTCCATCAAATAGTGCCCTATCGTGGACTGTCTGTGGTGACCTGCCCCTGTGGCAGTTCTACGCCTGGGCCTCAGGGCATCCTTTGCAATATAGATGGAGGTAACCCTGTCCTTACATCTCATGCACTGTGTGAACCTGCAGCATCATGTGATGACACTAAGCTTTACCATCTATGACCTCCAAAGGAACAGTCATTGCAGACTATACCACACTCAGGACCACAGCAGCTACACTGCAGCTGAGAGGTATTTGCCAGAATTCTGGAATGCACAAAGCACAAATTTGAGGCAGCCCTGAGCAGTGAGCCTCCAGACTCCATAAGTACCCTAGGCCTCTTCTTTAATACCATTCTGCCTTCAAGCTCTGGTACACTATCGGGGTGAGTGACAGTAACAAAGATCTCCAAAATCCCTACAGTATCACTGTTTTATTTTCTTGATGAATAATATCTGCTTCCTCATATCCATACTGATCTCCTTATCAAATCTTCCGTTGGCCACAATTTGGTGCTTTATCTTGAACTGGATTCTGCCTTCTTTATAAGCTAAGAATTTTTTTTCTTTTTTTATTTCAAAGGGGGTAAAATTAAACACAACAAAACAGAACAAAATGGGACATAAGGAAGCATAAATTTCAAAGCTAGACAACCAGAGATCTTCACTATCTGTCACATTGTCTCTTGTTTTCTTCCAAATGGTTGTTCATATCTTTGCATATGGAGAGTTCATGCTAAACAACATAGCCCATCTTTCACAAGATGTCCAGATCACTGGCTCCCATTTGCTGGGGGGGGCACGTCATGGGATGGGGGACGGGATGACATGAGATGTTTGTGAGATGTTTGATTTTCAGCCTGTGCGCCAGCAGGCTCACAGCCGCCCCCCAGAGAGGGAGGAGCTCCTTGTTCTTCCCGCACTCCCAGTCGCCACATAGTGCAGGTGCCTAGGCACCAGGGTCTCTCTCCTGCGGGCCACGGAAAGTCTGCCACACTCACAGACGCCCTCCAGAGAGGGGAGGAGCTCTTGTTCTCCCCGCACCCCGAGTCACCGCACGGTGTAGGTCCCGAGGTGCCAGGGTCTCTCAGAATTTTCCAACTCTTAATTTCTGCTTTCCTTTTGGTTATAAATTCCACCTTTATTTTATTTCTCCCCTCTCAAATTTTATGATAAACAGTCAAAGAAGCTATAGCATACCCTCAACATTTTGCTTAGTGATTTCTTCAGCCAGATATCCTATTTCATCACTCTTAAATCCTACCTTTCACACTAGAACACAGATAAACTCAGCTAAATTCTTTGCTCTTTTATAATGAGTGACATTTTTCTAGTTCCCAATGCCTTTTTTTCTTATCTCTGTGAGACCTTATCAAAACTACTGTAATCACTTATATTCCTATTAACATTCTGTTCTTGTCCCCTTAAATAATCACCAAGATTTGAATGATCTCTTCAGATCTCTTCTTTTAAACTCTCACCAGAATCACTTTTACTGCTCTGTTCAGCAATTTAGGCTTTCTAAAGCCTGCATCTCCAAACTCTTTCTGCCTGTGAGCATTACTAAGCTCTAAAGTGACTTCCACATTGAAAGTAATTGTTATAGAAACACCTTGCTTTTAGGTCCCAAACTCTATTTTGGACCATTTGGGTTGCAATAAAATGATGCCACAGACTGGATCATTTATAAATAGTAGAAATTTATTTCTTACAGTCCTACAGACTGAGAAATCCAGATGAGGCTGCTTATAGTTTTGGTGTTTGGTCCGGGTGCACTCTACTTCATCAGTGGTACTTTGCCACCTTCTCACAGGGCAGATTGGCTAAGAGGTTACAGCACTGCATTCAACCTCTCCTACAGAATCAGTGATTTAACCATCTCCTGAAGGTTGCACTTCTTAATATTATCATATCAGTGATTAAACTTCAACATATGAATTTTTAAAAATATTGAGTGCTTCATGAATTTGCAGACCTGAGTACTGACTGCTCCATGAATTTGCATGAATTTGCTTCATGAATTTGCAATTGTGGAGGGGCTGTGGTAATCTTGTCTGTATTGTTACAATTTTAGTATATGTGACAGAAAACTGAGAACTCAGTGTATGAATTTTGAGGTTATTTAATCAGACCAGAGCACTCACTATACTTGATAATATTTTAATTTCATCTAATTACTACCACTGTAGTAGTATTGAACTGTAGTCTCAATTTGTATTTGTCTGATTACTAATGATGCGAAGCATATTTTTGTACACTCACATATGCTAACTTGTTTTTAGAATATCAATAATCTAAATGTTGTAAGAGTACATAAGTTTTTATGGTAATCATGATTCCCCATTACATTGCGTTGAAGTCTTTTAATGTTTTCATTCATCAGTTGGAATGGTTCTATTCTGTTTTGTTTGACTTTATTATGTGTGATGGTATGAACAACTATTTTGAAGAAAACAAAACATTATGGCAGCCATTGCTTATTTAATATTGTCTGGCTTTGAAGTCCTGTCATGCTTTTATTCTTCTATTACCATCAGTTCTATCATGGTGTGTCTTATTGGGATTTTAATATATGTGATAGTATAAACAAAAATTTTTATGGAAAATGAGATATTATAGTAGCCATTGATTATTTTCTGTTATTTGGTTCAGAATACCCTGTAATTCTTTAATTCTCTTGAATGGTTTTATACTATTTTGTTATGTTTGGTATTATTGTATATGAAGCCATGCTCAACTATTACAAAGAAAGAGACATTATGGTACTTACTGTTAATTTCCGGTTGTCTTGTTGTAAAGTGCTGTGTTGCTTATGTTGTTCTGTTCTGATTTGCTTTTTGTTTTATTCTCTTTAAAATAAAAAATTTAAATGTACAAAAAATGAAAATCAATAATTTTTTGGGAAGTGTGTAAGATTGTCCATTTCTAAATTAAGTTATCTTTTTAATTTGTCATAGTTACTTATATATTCTTGATATAAGACTTGTCAGGTATGTATATTGCAAATATTTTCTCCTAGTTATTGTCTCCTCTTTATTTTCTCGATGATATCTTTAAAGAAACAAAGATTTTCACCCAACTTACTATTTAAAAATATTCATGTCTTGTGCCTTTATTGTTCTGTTTTAGGGTGAATGAGTGCATGAGAAGTGTTTGAGAAGAGTCAAAGTGTGTCTCTAAATGTCTAAAGCATGTAGTCCGAAGTGGTCCAAGTGTTTTGTATTAAAATCTTATGTGAACTTTATATCTTATTTAATAAAGCAATCTTACTTGCTTTAACATAAAAACAAAGCTTTACATGTGACTGTTTATCTGATGTTCCAGGATAAAGGCCAACATTCATTGCCCATCTTTAGAATATAAGAACTCAAGGTTAAGAATCATAGAACTGGATGGATACTTGCCTCAGAAACTGTAGCATTATTATTCATAATGATTTTCTGCACAACAAAAAAGATAAAGACCACACAAAAGAGAAATTGTTATTTTAGTCATAAACATATATATTATTATAGTTATATGTATTATATATAAAATGAATTCTGTTTCAATATTTTCTGACCATTGACTGTATTACCTTTCTATGAAAATTCAAGTGCTCGGATATCTAAGCTCCCACTAACCCTTCCTGAATGAGTAACAGATGAACAACTGAATATAAATGAAAACACATGGTCCTAAAGAAAGAGGACCCAGAGCTGTCATCAGCCCTTCATGATCACTACATGTTTTCTCAAACAAGCTCATGGGCCTATATCACATTGCCAAAGTTTATTGACTTCTTCCAAAATTTCTGCATGAAATTATGATTCTGATCTCATAGATCCGAGGACTGCTGACTAAAGAGCATGCCTCCCCTAATATGTTCTTCCAAAAAAGCTGGTAACCCCAGGAGCATGGGAGTAGGGAGGCACATAGATGCACTGTTGAATGTTACAACCCCAAATCATGATGAATGATCTCAAAATTTTGCTTCATTTAATATGAGAATCTAGAGTCATTCCATGATCTAGAAACACATGTAGGACAGAATTTAGCATTTGAATTTGGCACTTGAAGTAGCAACCTTGTGTTTGATGTTTAAGTTATCATGCCTTTAAATACATATTTGTTAATATATACATTATATATATATATATATATATATATATATATATATATATATATTTGCTAATTTGACCTATTGTAGTATCAACCTGTCTATACATAAACACATATACTTGGACAATAAGTGTATTAATGACAGAAGCAAAGAAGAGGAATATAATTTATTTTTAAAAGTTTAGTTTATTAGTACATAAGTGCGATTTGTAATGTTTACAAGCTTTGTAGTAAGCTGGTGCATGTACACAACACATCTGAGTACCTTTTCATCCCCTTTCTCTCCTATCTCTCTCCTCTCCACCTGTCTCTTAATCTCATTCTTTTCTTTTCTCTTTTTTTTGCGATACATGTTCATGTTAGGATTACATAATGTTCAGATTCCTTACATTGAGTTTGTGCATATACATAACATCCCAGTTCCTGTTTTTATTCCTTCTCCACTCCCTCTCTATTTCTTATCCCCTTCCCTACAGCAATGATCTATCTCCCTATTTCCTATTATGTCTTTTATTTGCTCTTTATTTTTACTTGGTTCTTCATACAAGACACACCAAGTGATATTCAAGCTTGTGTGTCTGATTTATTTCATTGAATATTATGGTCTTAAGGTGCATCAATTTTCCTACAAATGACTCACGCTATTTTTCTTTATGGCAGAGTAGTACATCATGATGTGTATATCTGCATATAATATCTTTTAAAGCATGATAATAGATTGGAAATCAAGCAACTTAATATGGTAGCTGGGATTAAGTTATATTAGTGATTTTTAATTTTCACTGGACAAATCCTAGGAGACAGAAAAATTTTTACATACCTTATTTCTGCACACACTTCATATTGATTTAACTACTTAAGTCATCTCATAGTTCTATACCTGGGATTCTATCTATACATACATAGTTTTTACTTCATTTCTAACAAAAACTACTGATGCTTAGTGGTAGTACTGAATAATGTTCCATTTTCTGGATACACCATAATTTATTCATTTAGCTACTGAAGAATATTTTGTTAGCTTCCTAGTTTCTTGTGTACACCTAAGTTTTAACCTTTGAGTAAGTCCCAAGGAGCATAATTTCTAGAAGGTATAGTATATTCTGATTTATGAGAAACTGCAAAACTACCTTCTAAAGTAGCCATAGGTACCATTTTTGCATTCCCATCAGCAACGAAAGTACATTTCTTCTGCTCTCCATTTTCTGCACCATTTGGGTGTTTGGCCGTTTTAATAGGCATATAGTGGTATCTCATTGTCATCCCTGATGACACATGATATGAGACATCTTTTCACATATTTGTCATATGTATTTCTTCTTGGCAAGGTGTCTGTTAGAATCTGTGCTCATTTTTTTAGTCATGTGATTTTTCATATAGTTGAATTTTAGCTCTTTATACAATATGAGCTTGAGTATTTTATTTAATATGTGTTTTGCAAACATTTTGTGCCAGTCTGTGGCTCTTTTTTCATTCTTTTCACAGTGTCACTTGCTGGATGGAAACTTTTAATTTTAATGAAATTCAGCCTATTGATTCTTTCACAGATGCTGCCTTTGGCATTATATCTAAAAATCATCACTAAACCCAAAGTCACCTCAAGTTTCCCTTGTGTTATCTTTAGGATTTTTGTAGTTTTATATTTTACATATAGATCCTTTACACTTTGATTTATTTTAATGTAAAGTATAAGGTTTTATCTAGGTTATTTTATTTTTTTTTTACTACATGGATATCCAGTAGGTCCAGAGTCATTGGTTGAAGCGAATGATCTACATATTAAATTGTTTTTCTAAAATGTCATGAAACTTTCTATGTTTTCTCAGTCTTTTCCTGCTTTTTACTTGGGAGTACATACCAGATTGCATATCCTAGTATACTATGAATCACTAACACAGTTACAAGTGTTCCCAAAATTAAAGAAAAAAGACTAATGTCTGGTATCTTAAAATAAGCATGTTTCTTTACAGTAAATTTTGAAAGACTCCTTTTTCCCAGGGTGGCTTGTCTGCCTTTTCCCTCTCTTTGTCAACACCCTGAGTACTGTGCCATCTATACAGCACACTGAGTACTGTACAGAAATAACTCAGTAACTGCCAACATCTATTTATAGGTAGGAATATAAGTTGTGATTTATTATTCATTATTTGTAGGCAAAGTATTAGACAATTTTAGAAAGATGTATGTATTAACTCTATCATCAAAGAGCCTACAGTTAAGACAATAATGTTCAAGAAATATTTGATGTTGTATTTATGCTAAAATTTGATTTTATATGTTTTTCCAGGAAATGAGGCTATCCTCTGACTTTAAAATGTCACTGAAAGTCTGGATTGGCCTTTCTTAAATAAGATTTTAGTACATGTTGGCAATACAAAATGATTATATTCATTATGGAGAGTTAGCAGATATAGAGCAAGTCTTAATTCTTTTTAATTCCCCTCCCTTCCTTCTTTCTCATCTCCCTCCATCTCTAGCAGAATTGACCTTTCTGAAGCTTATTGATGTTTTGATAAATCTATGTAAAGAAATCCATCATTAGGCAGAGGCCAGTGGAGTGATTAAATGAATGAATTTTGAGGTGAGATTTTGTTGTTTCATTTGTTTTTCTGAGACAGAGTCTTCTATCTGATAAGGCTAGCCTTGAACTGCATATGTAGCCCCTGCTGGCCTCAAACTTGCAATCATCCTGCCTCAGTATCTTGAGAGCTGGGATTAGAGGTGTGTGCCACCACATCTACCTCAAATGAACATTTTTAAGGGTAATTCTTAACTCCACTATGTGTAGTACATCAATAAAAATAACTTCATCCTTCCACGCTTCAGTTTTCTCCCTTGAAAGATGGAGATATTCTCTCTTTTATATGGTTTGATGAAGATTATATATGTGAAATGTATGGTAAACATCCTGGCACATAATGTGTGTGTGTGTGTGTGTGTGTATGTGTGCATTTTCTCCACTGTATTTTCTGCTTTCTTTCTGTCTCCACTTCCATGCTATCCTTCCTTCAAAGATTCAAGCAGTTTATGTGCAAGACAGAAAGTGAAACTAGATTGAAAATTATTCTGTCTTTTATTTCTCCAAAACTAAAACCTTCAGAGAACTCAGATTTGCAGAAAGCAGGAAAAGGGTGGGGTGTAATATAAAGGCAGAGATAGAATGTCTTAAAAAATCATAAGGAGCAAATATTCCTCCACAGTACACAGGAGCTTCCCAAGGATGAAGGAAAGGGAGGAGGTGGGCTTATGAATTTGAAGAGCAAAAGTGTCTTGCATGCTTCTTGATGATGGTTCTCCAAAAAGCCGGTAAGAGGAGAGAAAGGACACTGAGTACCTTAAGCAGGGGGCCTATGCAGTCTCACATGAGATTTCTTGGTCCCAAGGAGATAAGAGAGCAGCAAGAATGACCAAAGCTGAAGAAGCTGTAGTGACAGGATCAAAGAATGACTTGGGTTATTCCAAAAATGGCTGCAGTTGACCAGAAGTCCTTAATATCAGTTCGTGTGATATTTGAGGGAAAACATTTAGCTATCACTGGTGTGGAAGGAAGTAGAAAAAAGCACTCCATAGCTGACAACATTTCTGGCCTACTTATATGTCTTGCTTAACTGTACATATCTAATTTTAGGAATTTGGAGTCTTTCCTTTCCATTGACATTTTGTCTCCAAAACTGCTAAAAATTCCCTGTATTCTCAAACAACCACTACATTCCTTTTGGTCAAACCATCCTGTCTCTCTCTCTCTCTCTCTCTCTCTCTCTCTCTCTCTCTCTCTCTCTCTCTCTCTCTCCTCTGTCCTGGCGCAGGGTCTCATGTTGTAATCTAGACCTGCCTTCAACTCACCATGTACCCCAAACTGGTCTCAGACTCTTTGCAATCCTCCTGTCTCAGCACCCTGAGTACTGGGATTATAGGCATGCACCATCATACCCAGCCCACATTTCTTTAGCGTAGCCATACTTGACGTGTCTGCTTTCTTAACTCATCTGCACTTTTCAATTGATTATAGTTTGGTTTATTTTCTTGCATTGAGTAAACTTGTTTTTTAGCTCCCTGAGAAAGCAATGGCCTCTTGCAGGCAAAATCCAATATTTTAAAATCCTGAAATCTGTTTAACATTTGAATAGTATTCGACACTGTATGCTATTGTGTGTCAAAAATTTTTTTTTCTTAGAATTTAGCATTGTATAAGGATTTTTTTTAGAATTTGGTATAAGAAAATATTGTTGCAAATGGAAAGCATCCTACTCCTTCTTGAGACTTGCTTCAATATTTTATACTCTACACTTCAATTAATTCTTTTATTATGGTACTAAGCTCCAGGGTTCAGATTTGTTGTGTCATTCCCCACTTCTTTCTCCTCAACTCTTGAATCCAAGAATATCTCAAAATACAGTTGCTTTACCTTAAGAAACATTTATTTGCGTTTTTTTCTTTCCCCCAGCTTCCTCTATGACAGGAATTTCTCTGATATGTCTCAGAATATTTGATAATCTCTAACTGATTTTCCAGTTACCAATTTCCCATAGTCTAGTCATGTTTCACACATGGACTACAAAGCCTCGATGTGGCTATCTCTCCTGTAAGGTTCTCTGTGTCTTTTTTATTACCCTGAAGATGAACTCCACACCCCTTATCTCACTATCTCTCAGGGTGGTCCCTTGGATCAACAGGATCAACATCTGTAGGGAACTTGTAGGCAAAGCAAAATCTTGGACTTTATCCCAGACCTTCTGAAACCAAAACACTCCAGTCCAGAGGTATGTGATTCAACAAGGTCTACAGATAATTCAGACTGACACTAAAGCTAGAAATCCATTGCCTCCACTGGCTGGAAGAACTTTGCTTTCTAGCTGCTACCAGAACTTACAGCCTGCTCTATATTTGTGTCTTGGGCAATTTATGCTTCTTTCTCACAGACTCTTATTTGGCAAAGGCCAGATTTTAAGGCTGTTTTTCCAGACTGGAATATCATACTTGTATTCTTCCCCTTGAAAATGGCTATTATTTCTTCAGTAGTAATTTCAAGAGCTGTGAAAATTCTATCTTCTTCAAGAAACACACCTGTCTTCTCCTCCACTGATTTTTTTTGCTTCCATCTCTGTAAACAGAACTTATAATGTTTTATTTTACTTTCTCTTTGTAATTTTTGTCTCATAAAATTGTGAATTCCTCAAGTGTACAGACTATGTCTCAGCTTCGTACCTCTAGTGATCTAACTTGCTTTCTGTTTTTCTCTTTCTTTGGTCCTTTGTTACACAAGAGATTTAAGGCAGTGGAAAAATGTTTTTGAAGCACAGTATTTCAACTCAACATCACAGTGGTGAGGAAGTTTGGACACTATTACAACTTTGTAAAAGTCTTTCTTGTGTATCAGGGTAACCAGTTTCCTATTCCTGTTTTGTCCATCTGCACATGTGAAATGACAGTGATTATCTGAGAGGCAGGCTGATTCCACGCACATACTTACCATATGTTATTTCTGCTCTACTTTATCCATGTGTCTTGATTGACCCCTTTATACAACTTCTCCTGGACCCAAGATTCTGACAAGCATGTAATGTTTCCCAGGTGATTTCTCTCTGCTATTAAAAATCCTATTGCTTTCGGTGCAGTTATAGCAATCCCCTTTCCTGTTCTTTTATAGCGTTTTAAAGATCTGGTTGCCAGGCCACTGTGTGTGCTCTTCCAAGGTGGCCCATCCTCACACTCTAGGTTGTGCTCTTCCTATTTTACTTGGCCCAAACTCACTCTGCAGACCCTGTTTCTTTTCCTATCTTTAATAAAACTTTGCTACTGTTAAAAAAATCTGATTGCGATTCTCTAGTGAAAGAATTTTGTAAAAGGTGAAAAAGGGCAAAGGAAGAGCCTCACTGCCACAAGTTCAGAGTGAGACTCTGCCAGCCTCTTCCATGGAAATATAATCCTCTCCTTTTTCATTCATTAGGGTAGGCTGAAAAATGAAACAGTGCTACTCCACATGTAAAAATAGATTAACTTAGAAAAATGGGAGCTGATATTTGCAGAAAATTACTGTTGACTTGCTTCAAATTTCTTTGTGTTCTTATAGTTTGGTGTTAAACTGTTTAATGAATAACTCCACCATGCAATTTAATTCACTAGCTTAAAAGATTAATGCAGTCTCAACTGATAATTGTATCAATTAATTTGGTAAATTACAGAAAGAATCATGTGTCTTGTTTTAGAGAAATTATATTAAGATGTTAAGTCAAAATAAATCATTTTAATTATAAATAAAGCAGGGATTTTTAGTAATATTGAATAAGTCTGCTAATAATTTTTAAACAGACTTATTTCATCATAATTATTTAATATTTATTTATTATTACCACAGATTTTATGTGATATAAGGAAAGCCACATTTCCAAAGACGGAAGCAGAGAGACTAATGATTTTTGTTATCATTAAAAATAAAGAGTTCTGAGATGGCCTCAGTAAGTTTCTCAGGCTGACCTTGACCTTTGATCTGCTGCTTTGGCCTCCAACCTCAAGCAAGGATTATAGATGTAGGGCTCACATGGAACTAAAGTTATTTGCCATAATATCCCTAAAGAGATTGATTTGCAAGATAACATGTTTGAGAAAATGAGGTGCTGTCATTCAGTTTCAATTTATGAGCCAATGAAATGATAAATAGCAATATTCCCCCACTGCAGCCTCTTAATAGTCTTCTCTTTTATATCATCCTGCAACAGGCTCTGCATTTGAACTTTATAGCCTCTGCCATTGGCCATAAATTGTTAATTAGCTATCATGAATTTGCCTTCTCTGAATATATTCAAGTATTTGATGCAATTTTCCCTATAATAGTGGCAACCTATTGTGATTTTTCCAAGGCAGGAAGATAATCAGTTTCATCCTACACCTTAAAAAATGGTGGTAGGATTTAGGCTGACTGTAAAATTGTCTGTGTGGGAAGTAAAGAATATAGCAATGTACTTCTGAGGGAGGATTTACTCTTGATCATGACTGCCTTTTCCATCATTGAAAGGAGATAATTAAACTCAGTGACAAAAATTAGTCAGAATCTTACCAAGGTTTATTTCTTCCCAGGTGCCTTTGGAGAAAGGGCCCTCTCTGAGTGCCCAAAAAAAAAGACAGTGATGTTTGGAGGGTGTTAGTGGCCTGGTATGCTACGGAAAGGTGTTCATGGGTGTTCTCACAGTCTATATCTCCATCACACACCCTGAAACCCGTAAACTTTACCCCTGAAAGATAGGTTGTGGATGGGCATGCCGAGGATGTGATTTTTGGTTTTACAAATGCCACAGTGCCTCTGAAAGACTAAAGTTGTTGGGTGACCTGCAGAATGAGGGGGTACGTTTAGGTCCTACTCTGGAAAAGCTTAAGCACACTCTCCCCACAAGGGAGAGTTAGTGGCAAGTGTTCAGTGATAAGCGTGGAGTTCAAATTAAGGAACATTACTACAACTACAAACTACAAATTTGTGAACATGACCAGAAAAAGGTAGAAACCAAATATGTGGTAGTTTTTCATTTGTTTTGTCTCTAGAAATGAAGTCATTCAGACAAGCGTTCCATCCTTTCCTGTGTAGTTGGTCAAAATCTGGGATCAATTTTGACTGATTTTGATTAAATCATTGCCATTTTGGGGTGAAAACACTGGTGGCTTTTACTTAATCATTCATTTATTCATTTAATATGTGTTTATTAGCCATTGGGTCATTGTGGGTTTGTTTTTAATAATATCAATAAAGTGATCTTATTTCTAAGATCTATATAAAGTGGATTTATCCTATTACTCATAGCATTACAGTTAGTAAAAAGAAAATTATTAAATTAAACCCCCAAGTTATTATTTTAATATGGTGACTGTTAATCTTGGGAAAGGAAAGTTGTTTATTATTAGCATAGATCCTGGAAGAACTTATTGTCTTTTCATACTGGACTGAACATTAAGGTTCTCTAATACCTAGTGACAGTTTTTGCTTTTTGGTTTTGAGAGTGGAGGTAGAGAGGACACTGGGAATTGAACTCAGGACCTTGGGGATGCTAAGCAAGTACTCTACCACTGAAGTACTTCCACAATCTCTAGAGACTACTTTACTTCAAGGATTAGCCTCCTAATTCCTCTAAAAGGGTCAGACTCTTATTCTCTAATCAAATGAAAAGTGAAATGAAGAAAAATGTAATTTCCAATTTAACTGATTTACTGAAAGACACTCGAAAACAGAATAAATAATAATATATGAGAATATAGGCAAAAATACATCATGTGTGTACAGAGGAAATTGCCCAACTGGCCTGGGAGATTGTTCCCTGCAAGGTGACACACAAGTGTGTCCGTGTTTCCCTCAAGTCATCAGCAGTGAGGTAAAGGACTTGTTCACTTGGCCAAATTCTCTGGTGGTTGATGTCAACCCTGAGTAAATATTTTACAGAGTGGAGTCACATAATATGTCTCAAATGGCAGTCCAAAGGTGCTTCTGGTATTGCTTTATAGCTTAGAAGGTGTATTATCTTAGTTCTCACATATTAATTTTGAAGGGAAAAATCCCAGACACCAACTATCTCATTTACATTTTGGAGCACAGCCATCCAGTTGTCAAGGTGACCGTCAATCAGTCACCTGGCTCAGCTACAGTTTATATAACAAGAGAAAGCTTAAAATGGAGTTAGCACTGTCAAAACATAGTCACTTTAGACAGAATTAAAATATCTATTTACTTAGATTCATGATAATGTTAACATGCTCTCTTAAGTTGCTTTCCTTTTGTTGCTGAGACAAAATACCTGACACCCAAAATGAAGGAAGGAAAGGTTTATTTAGGTTACATCTTGTGGAAGTTTCAGTCTGTAATCAGCTGGCTCCAGGGCAGGGTTCGTGGTTTAGAGGCAACAGTTCATGGTCATGGAAAGCAGCAAAAGCAACAAAAGCAAAAAAGAGGGGAGTGCAAGGATACTCTTTGTGTTCCTTATATTGTATGTAGGCCACATCCACTCTAGGGTGAGTGTAGCACTCATACTCATAATCCCAGTATTTTGGACCAAAAATTAATCACAAATTCTAGAAACCTGCCCCCATGACTGCATGAGATATTTGGGAGACATCCAGACTCAAACCATAACATTCTGCCCACAACCCCAAAGATTCAGGCACATCCTTTATGCAAAAGACATGTAGTCCATCTCCAAGAGTTGCCAAAGTCCTAACAGTTTCAACATTGTTAAAAAGCCCACGTCCAAAGTCTCCTCTGAGATTTAAGGCAAACTCTTATCTGTGAACCACTGTACAAATGAAAAGAAAATCAAACACTCCCAACATTTAGTGGCACGAGATAGAAATTTCCATTCCAAAAGTTACAAAAAGGAGAATACAAGGCATTGGAACCAACACAAGTTCAAAATTAAGCAGGTCAAACATTAAGTCCTGCAGTTCCACATGGAACATCTGAAGCAATCTGTGGTAAATTGTGAGTGCCAAAAGGCTTGCATGATTCTACCCATCTACAGATGACTGTAATCTAAGGGCTTCTCTCTTAGGCTCACTCTGCTCAATCCTTGCAGCTTTCTTTAGATGATCCACATTCCTGGCTTTTCCAAACTTCTAGGGTTTCCACTGAACCTTTGGCTTTTCTCTCATAGTTTCATGCATTGCCCTCTCAAGGGCACACTTCCTGGTCTCTCAGGTCTTCTGCAATTGGGGTGCAAGCCTTTTAACCTCATAAGTGTAGCATTCTGCATGCTCCTAAATCTAGCGCCACATGGATTATGCCAAGGCCTGTCACCAGCTGTAGCAGTAGTCAGGCTTTCCTCTGTCTTGGCTGTAGGGGTTCAGTGCCTGGATTATTGGGCACTCTGAACCTGATTCTGAGGAATACATTCTCTAGGCCACTACCATTCTGGAACCTAGTGCGGCTGTCACCATTTTGGAAGCTGGTGTGGCCACTGCCCCATTCTGGAACATAATGTGGCCGCTGCCATTCTGGAACATGGTGTTCTACAGTTTTTTTCCTTTCACTTTTATAGTTTTCAGGTTGCAAAAGGTGGACATTTGCTGCTTCTTGTGATGCCCTCTGGCCATCTTTTGTGTTCTTCTATTTCTTCTCTGGTATCAAATTCTGTCTTGGGTATTTTTCTCTTGTTGCTGGTACAAAATACATGACCCCTAAAATGAAGGAAGGAAAGATTCATTTGGCTAACAGATTGTGGAGATTTCATTATGTAATCATCTGGCTCCAAGGCAGGGTGGCATGGCACAAGGGCAACTATTCATGGCAGTGGAAAACAACAAAAACAATAAGAACCAAAAGGGAGAAATGCAAAGAAATTCTTTCTGTCCCTTATATTGTATGTAGGCCACTCCCATGCTAGGGTGAGTGTAGCACTTACACATATAATCCCAGCATTGAACTATAAATTAATCACAAATTCTAGAAGCCTGCCCCCATGACAGCATAAGATTTTGGGGGGATATTCAGATTAAATCCATAACACATGGTAAAATGGAAAAAATAATACAAAACATAGTACAGTGAAGCTTCAAATTATGCATTATAGATGTTCAGAAAATTGTATTGATTTTTGTTCCTCTGGAAGGTCTGGTGATCTGTGAATGAACAGGAGCTGATGGAACTGAATGTCTTAACAAGCTCTATTTATTATCCCCACGGTCATCTTAGTAATTTTATCCAACCTTTTATTGCCTTAAAATCCTCATCAAGGATAAAGATGCCTTCCTATACTTTTGAGAAAATCATTTCTTTTTTAAAATTCCACTGATTTTCTCTATGATCATATCAACTTGGTCTCATTCAAATGCACACATAATATGATACAAGTAGAATGTATTACTCTAATATTTGGGACAGAGCTCTTCTTAGTGAACTGCTTCTGTTGAAAAAACAGGTTCATAAGTGATGGGTATGCCTTTGGTGACATCAGAGGAAAGGGGAGGTGGCTATGCAGGAGGCAGGAGGGAGAATGTGTAGTTGTGCTCCTGAGAAAGAATGAGGAGAAAAGAAGAGTGAACTGCAGGTGTGAGGGAAGAGAGACAAGGCAGAAAGGTAAACAATCACACACTGCAAAGCAAAAGAGGCAGACGAGGAACTTCTAGTGATGAATGGTAAAAATGGACCTAGGCCATAGGATGATGTAAGTATGTACTTCTGCCTGCTGCCCCCTAAACTGTCCAGTCATCTGTAAAATATATTATGTTTATTAATACTTTGGTTCCATTTTGGAGTGATACAGGAAGGGAGCTGTTTTATGCCCAAGCTGACATTAGGCAGCAACTCATGTTGACCCAGATATAAACAAGAAGCAAGAGCCCAATAAATAGGAAAAATTATGAGACCATAAATGGTCCCCAAATTGTCCTACATTCATGGATAGCTTTGGACTTTCACAGAGAATGGAAATATTATGTTCATCACAGGTTTATCTAGATTACCAAGGGTTAAATGTATGGCATGTGACTTGCGTCAGTTTGTAAAAACATCAGAAGAGAGTTTACATTTTTGCAAGTGCCTGCTTATTAACATCTATCCAGGTTCACAACACTATACACCAAAATATGGCACTTGGCATAAGTAGAAAGGGCACTCTCTGACTGTCTCCTGCATTTCTCTTTTGAGGTCAGAAAAATCATTCTTCTTCTCTTCTCTGAATACCTTGATGTTATAGGTGTTCTGCCTTACATGTGGAGGAAAAGGATGAAGACAAAAAGACACCAAGAAGAATCTTAACAGGCATTTCTAGCTCTCACATCAGTTACTGTATTAAACATATCTTTTTGTCTGCTCTTGCATATGAGTGGTCATTCTTCATTGAACTTAAACATAAAAATACAGTTTTTCTCTTGATCTTTGGCTCTGCATTTGCAGTCTCCCATGTCACACATACTTTTGGTTAAATAAACACATCACGCTTGTTGATGTCATTGGCATAGGAATGTTAGCCATGCACCTTGAAATAGCTGAGGAAAGGGTAATATTTTTTCTCCCCTACACATCTAATGAAATACCCTAGTTTAAATATTTCACTTTAAACTGGTTAATATTGTGGATCTTTGTTTATCTGTAGTAATTTAGCTTTGCCTTCTTCAGTAAAATAGATCCTTTTGGATCTATTATTCTCACCTATAAGGTCTTCAAAACAGTGCCCTAGTAGAGGTCATATGACACAATATTCTGGAAGTGTAACAGTTTGCAACACTTTTTGGAATGGTTCTCCTCACATAAGTTTTTAAAAGTTATAATTCAGTTTTGTTCTTTCTACTTAAACTGTGAAGTTTCTGCTGGGCATGTTGGTATGCACCTGTAACCCCAGCACTCTGGAAAGCTGAGGCAGGAAGATAATAAGTTTGAGCCCAACCTGGGCTAGTTAGCAACTTAGTGAGACACTCTCTCTCACAGGTTCAAAATAATGGACAAAAAAATCATGACTGACTCAATAGACACAGAAACAGCCTTGACAAACTCCAATCATTCATGATAAAAACACTGAAGAAAATAAGTCTAAAGAGACCTAGAAAAAGAGACCTTATCTTAAATTGTTAAAAGCCATTTATGACAAACCTACGGCCAACATCATACTAAATGGAAAAGATTTGAAAGATTTTCCTCTAAAACTGAGAATAAGATGAGGATGCTAACATCATTATTTCTGTTCAACACAGTATTTGAAATATTAGCAAGAGCAATGAGGCAAGAAAAAGTAAAAGAGATGTGTAGGAAAGGAAGAAGTCAAATTACCATTATTTGTAGATGACAAGGTCCTCTGTATAGAAGATGGAAAATATATATCACAAGACTCCTAGAATTAAAAACCAAATTCAGCAATGTAGCCATACACAAAATCAGCATACAAAAGTCAATAGCATTTGTGTACATCAGTAACGAATCCACTGAGAAAGAAATTAGGAAAAAATACCATTCACAATGGCATGAAGAAAAATTAAATATGTATGAACAAGTCTGACTAAAGACCTCTAAAATGAAAACTACAGTACTCTGAAAAGGGAGATTGAAAAAGACATCTGAAAATGTGAAGATATTCCTTGTTCTTGGGTAGATAGAACCAATACATATAGTCAAAAAGACTGTACTTCCAAAATTATTATACTGATTTAATGCAATCTTAATAAAAGTTTTTTCAGAAAAGGGGAAAACAATGCTAAAATTCATATGGAACATGAGAGACTTAGAATAACAAAGAGCAAAATAGGAGTCATAACATTCCATGATTTGAAGTTATATTATAAGGTTATAGTGATAAAAACAGGCCAGTACTCGCCTTGAAAGAAACATGTGCATCATTAGAACAGAATTGAAGGTGCAGAAACAATACTGACACACTCAATTATTCAATCTTTATTAAAGTTAAGGGGACAAAAACATACAATGGAGGAAAGATGGCATTTTTAATAATTGGTGCTGAAAAAACTAATTACCACACATGGAAGACAGAATCTAGGCCCTTATCTCTCATCATGTACTAAAATCAAAATAAAGACTTAAATTTTAAAACAGAAAAACTTAACCTGCTGGAAGATAAAAGAGACAAAACTGTCAAAGTCACAGGCATTAACAAAGAATTTTTTAACAGAACCCCAGTAACACAAGAAATAGTACTACTGATCAGTAGATGGATTTATATCAAATTAGAAAGCTTCTTCATATCAGAAGAAACAACTAACACTGTGAAAAGCCAACTAACAAAATGAAAAAAAATATTTGCCACCTAGGGAACCAGAAGAGACTCAGAATAGCAAAAGAAATCCTGGGCAGCAAGGACAAAGCAGGAAGCACCACAGCCCTAGCACAAAAACAGATATGCTGACCCGTGGAATAGATCTGAGTATGCAGAAACAATCCAGCACCTTAAGCCATTAGATCTTCAACAAAGGATGCAAAAATATATGCTTGTAAAAGATAGTCTTTCTAACAAATAGTGTTGGGAAGAATAGTTATCCACACGCATATAATGGATCTAGAACTATATTCCTCACCCTGTATGAAAATCAAAATGGATCAAAGACTAGATAAAAAATATGGAGGCTGCTAGTATATAAAATAGGAAAAAACTTTTGATGATATAGACATAAGCACTGACTTCTGAACAATAAGCTCTTGCTTAAGAAATATACTAATAATCAACAAATGGCATTACATCAAATTTTAAAACTTCTGTGCAGCAAAGAAAGCAACCAAGAAAGTGAAGAGACAGCCTACAGAAATTTTTCCAAGGCCCAGGGATTTAGCTCAGGCACAAATGCCTGCCTGGAAGGCGTGAGGTCATGAGTTTGATTCCCAGTACCGGAAAAAAAAAAAAATTCCAGCTACATCTCAGATAAAGGACTGATACTTAGAATATTAACATCTAGAAGGAACTTAAAAAATCAGACCCACCAAGCTAAAAAAATTAGTTAAAATTAAGAGACACTTCTCAAAAGAAGTACAAGTGTCAATGGGTACATGACAAAGTGTTTGGCATTGCCCACTAGACAAAGGCAAATCAAAACAACACTGAAAGCATGACTCTAGAAAGAATGATTATCATAAAGAACTTAAAAAAGAGCAAATGCTGGCTAGGTTGTGGAGAAATAGAAACCTTTCTACATTGTCAAGGAGAAGGTAAGCTAGTGCACTCACTGTGGAAATCAGTGTAACAATTTCTCAGAAAACTAAAATTAAGAATTCCATTTGACCCAACTATATCTCTTCTGGGTGTCTTTCTGAAAAAACAGAAGCCATCGTATTACAGTGAAATATGCACACCCATGTTTATGGCAGCACCACCCAAAACAGCTTAATCTGCGAAGCAATTTATGTGTCCAGCAATAGAAAAAATGGATAAAGGGAATGTGGTATATATACACAGTGGAGTAGTACTTTGCCACATAGAGATTAAATTTGAGTCATTTGTAGGAAAATAGATGCACTTTGAGGCTATCATGATAAGTGAAATAAATCAGACACAAAAAGCTAAATACCATATGGTTTCTCTTATATAAGAAAGACAAAGTTAAATAATTTAAAATGAAAAATAAAGCACAGATGATAGAAAACAGGGAGACCATGTTTGTGGAGATGGGAAAAAGACCAAGGATGAGGGGAGTTGGGAGAGAGGGAAGGGAAGGTGAAGAAGATTGATATGTGCTAGGTATATGTACCTACAATAAATGTTTTACTATGCACTGCAAACACACAGTGATAAAAAAGAAGCAAATAAAGTTGTATTGTTATTTAGAAATTTAATTTCCAGAAAATATTCCATGTATTTAGTGACATTACTGTCTTTAATGTTGGTCATGTCCGTTATGTCTCTCCAACTAAGACTTCCCTACTGACTTCAGATCTTGGGTTTCTTCAGTTTCCAAAGCTGAAAGTGGGGAGAGGAGGAATCTCACAATGAGTTCAGGCTAAGCCGGCTGCAGGTATAAGACATACTAACATAGGCAATGTTTAGGTCGCCACATGCGTCAGTTTCCCATCTCTTTGACAAAATACCTGACAACATCAGTTTACAAGGAGGAAAGTCTTATTTTGCTTCAGTTGCAGAGATTTCAGTCCATAGTCAATTGGCTCCATAGCTGAACAAATATCTTTCCCTCATGACAGGCACTTAGCAGAGACAATGTAAGAAAGGGTCTCAATGGTCCCATCGACAGCGCACCCCTAGTGACCTCATTTCCTTCTGCTGGATCCCATTTCCTAAAGATCCCTCCACATGCTGGCTACTTAATCTTTAGTGCATGAGCCTTTTGGATATTTAAGCTCTAAACCATAGCGTTATGTGATGACACTTCAATAAAATGTTTCACAAATCCAATGTCACCTAAATCTCCAATGACATTCTTGGAAGACACTTTGTGTTGCATAAAGTCATTCTTTATGTCATCTAACAGAATGACTATTCTGCTTTAAAAATTATTCAGAACTTGTAAGAAAATCAAATCAAATATTTTTATTCTATTGATGAATAATTTCTATTCATATTTAAGTTGCCGCGAGTTAAATAACATACATAAGAGTATTTTCACTATAAGGTGTGTACCAACACTTTTTTTTTATTACACGTCTTAGTTACTTTTTACCAAATGTTGAGACAAAATACCTGATGTCCAAAGTTAGAAAAGGAAAGGTTTATTTCCTACAGTTCTCGGAGGTTTCAGTGCATACTCAGTTGGCTCCAAGGCAGGGTGGCATGGTGGGGCTGCAGTTCATGGCGGCTACAAACAGCAAGGCATGAACCGGAAAAAGAGAGGGACACACCTTCTTCCTGCTGATAATCCTATCCTGGCTTCACCCCTGGCCAGTGAAACACTTACACCACCAATCAGGCGCTAAACAATGAACCAATCACAAAAGCTAGATTTGGTCCAGTCCATAA
The DNA here is from genome assembly GCA_004027295.1 of Dolichotis patagonum. NCBI lineage: Eukaryota > Metazoa > Chordata > Mammalia > Rodentia > Caviidae > Dolichotis > Dolichotis patagonum. The sequence goes on along the minus strand of PVJX010001143.1, from coordinate 3,901 downwards.
TTCACGAAGCTTGGGGGCCACTGACATAAAAACCAGGACATTAGGTATTTTCAAAATGTCCCTAAACTAACAATACCCATCATTTCCACAAGATAATAGTAAATTTGGATGCAGTTCCACCCTTTATTGCTTGAGATTGTTGATAATCACTTCTCAGGTTGATCAGCTACCCTTCAGTGTGGTGGAGATGAGCCCGGCTGTCATTGGTCAAAAAGAGCACGAGACTCTCTGGTGTTCCAGGACAGCGGTAGAGAAGCTCAGTGCCACAGCGAGCAAATTCCCTTGCCTGGTCCCGTGCCAGAAACCGGTCAACTTCGGCTCACCCTTCAGACCTTTGCTCCGGTGTTGCCAGTCCGCTTTTGAAAAAAGAAAGGTGCACGGCTATGAAAAGAAACATGTTTATCTGTGTTACCCAGTTCTTATTGTCTTCACAGTGTTAAATACATAACATAATAATAGGAAGAAAAGATGCAGGACAGTATTATACTTTTCAAAGAAAGTTAATAGACTAGGAAGTGGGAAAACGATGCCATATAAGCCAGGGGAGACTGATTTTTTTCAAGTTGGAACTATTTATGTACTGCAAACATTAGAACAACTTTTTAAAAAGCTTAAACGTGCTGAACGACTTAGAGTTTGCTCCGATGATTACGTCCTCGGCTTGTGATGGGTTCAGTGGGCTTCTGGGAGTCATCTTGCTTATCTCGACGAGTGATGGATTTGCTGTCGGTGCGCTGTTGAGGCGCTGCTGTCGGTAGCGCGAACCAGTAAGTTGCAATGTAACCTAGTTGTCAGCAGGTGGCAGTGTTGGGAACACTGAGTCAGTTTACTGTAAAATTGCTAGAGGTGCTAAGAATTTAGTAAATAAATTCTGTTTGTTCCACTTTTCTTCCAAATAATGACATAATTTTAAAAATATAGTATGAATTTTATCATTACCATAAGAGATAAGTAATCATAGTATTTTAAGGGAGTACAGGGAATTTTCTAGGTTGAAAATAAATTCTTAGGTGTGCTAATTAAATTGATCAAATTCTGTTCTTTTGCAGGAGATTAACTTCATCCGTATTGCTCTTTCTTAGAGTATCAGGAAAAGTTAATGTTCATTTATTTGCTAAGTGTTTTGATTTTTCTTTACAACTAGGTCAATAAAATGGTTGGCGTTGAAATTCTCTAGCACTCAGACTACGGAGGTTGAATCTGCATAGTCGCATGCTTTTCTGAGAGCAATAGCTTTCTTCCTTCTTCTATTTTACATGTCTTAATTTTGCTGGTAGGCTGCAAGATGCAGTCTAACCTACTATACGAGTTGCTTTATTGGTTTTTAACCTTAGGGTCTAACACATTTATGTACGTATTTATTTATTATGGGCGCCACAAATGTTATATTATCAACAATGGTACACTGAGATAAGAATTTTTTTAAATGTTAGCGGAGTAATATTTACTAAAGGAGAGCTTACTAAGTGACCAAGCACTACAATAAGTACTTCTAATCTGTTAGTTTATTTATTCCTCATAACAATTCTGTTTTGCAGATGTGGAAATGATCTAAAGCAGGAAACTTGTCCATGGTTCAGGATGCATGTTTTCATCCTGAAAGATAGGTAGGTAGCTTTGATTTGAGCTGTCACTGAAATGATCAGACTTGTTTTATCAGATTTTATTAATAATAGCTGGCATTTCTTTGGGTTTTGTTTTAGGAGAGCTTAGGGTCTCACTCTGCAGTGTACAGGCTGGTCTTGAACTGTGTAGTCCATGCTAGTCTGGAACCCGTGGCAATCCTCCTGCCTCAGCCTCTCAAGTGCTGAATTACAGATGTATACCACCATGCCCAGCTCATTTCATTGGTTCTTAAAACTTTGGGCCTTTTACCAAGTATTTTGCACTTATTAACTTATCCTTGCAGCAATGCAAACAGATAGGCAGATTGTTACTCTGTTTTGGAGGCCAAAGATTCAGACAAAGAAATGCTTGGTGACTAAAATCCAAGAAGTCCTATATGGGGTCAGCCAGAATTTAAACTCTAGTCTTGTCAGAAGCTCTGGTCTACGATGATTTATTATTTAGACTCTGATTTAAAATTAGTTTTTAAATCAGCATGTGATGTAAAGATATATTGTTTCCCATTTTCAATAGTTTTCTCTGTTTGCTTATTCCAAGTTATTTTATGTAACTGTACTTCATTTTTTAGTTTTATGAAATTGTCTTATCATAATTTTTATATTATTTTTTATATAACAGTCCAAAGACTGTTGTGGGAATTTATCTTGTGCTACGTTTAACTAAAAAGTGAAATACAAAAATAATATTATATACATCTAGTTAAGGTTTATGGTGTGTGTGTGTGTTTGTTTGTTTGTTTTAGTACCATAGATGGAATCCACAGCCTAATACAACCTTGGCCTAATACAAGTACTCTACCACTCAGCTACATCAACAATCCAACATCCAGTTTTGACAGAGGTTCACAAAAATTCAGTAGAGGAAATAGAATATTTACAAGTGGTACTGGAGCAACTGGACAATCTTGAAAGATGAAGCTAAACCTAAATTTCATAGTACATTAAAAAATTAACTCAAAGCAGATTATCTACTTAACCATAAAATGTAATACCGTAAAATGTAAGAATAGGTGAAGAGTTCTTTTTTTTTTTTGAGATTTTTTTTTATTTGAAAGAGAATAAAACAAAAGGGGGCAGTACAGAGCAGATCAGAACAGGACAACATAGGCAACACAGTACTTTACATTAAGTCAACTGGACATCAACAGTATCTAACACCATATCTCTTACTCTGCTATAGTTGAGCAGAGTTTCAAATACAATAATATCAAACATAACACAATAGTATAAAGTCATGCATAGAGTGAAAGAATTACAGGGCTTTCTGAACCGAATAACAGAAAATGATCAATGGGTACTATAATATCTCATTTTTGATAAAAAAGAAAAAAATCTGTTTGAGCTATCACACATATTCAAATTCCAATAAAACACAATGTGATAGATAGAACCAATGGTAGTAGAACAAAAAAAGCATGGTAAGACTTCTAAGAAGGATGATATTAAATCAGCAATAGCTGTCTTAATGTTTTGTTTTCTTCAAAACAGCTATTCATATCATCAAGTATGATATAGTCAAACAAAACAGGATAACACCATTCCAACTGATGATTTAAAACTTTGAAAGACTTTGAAGCTATGAGATGGGGACTCATGCTTACCATAAAGTCTTATATACTCTTATCAAATCTCATATTAGGGAGACTATATTGTATTTACCCTTGTGAGTTTGGTTTATTTCACTTAAGAGAATGGTTTCAAGTCGTGTCCATTTATTTATAAATATCTCGATGTGATCATTCTTTATAGCTGAGTAGTACTCCATTGTATAAAAATGCCACAACTTTTTTATCCATTCCTCAGTTGATGGGCACTTAGGTTGTTTCCAGGATCTGGCTATTACAAATTGTGCTGCTATAAACATGGATGCACATATCACTGTGGTATGATGTTTCAGTTCTTCTGGGAATATGCCTAAAAGTGGAATAGCTGGGTCAAATGGGAATTCCAAACCCAGGTTTTTGAGGAATCTCCAGACTGACCTCCACAGTGGTTGCACCAGTCGACATTCCCACCAACAGTGCAGAAGAGTTCCTTTTTCCCCACAGCCTCTCCAACACTTGTTGTTGGTAGTGTTTTCTATGCTGGCCATTCTTTCTGGAGTGAGATGGAATCTCAGTGTGGTTTTAATTTGCATTTCTCTCATGACTAATGATGATGAACAGTTTTTCATGTATTTATTTGCCATTCATATTTCTTCATCTGAGAACTGTGTATTCATTTCAGATGCCCATTTTTGGATTGGGTCTTTGAATTTCGAGGGTCTGATTTTTTTT